>WSFP011323697.1:0-40487 GCA_009831015.1 Picea engelmannii | reverse complement strand
CTTCTCTTCCTTTCCTAAAACTTTTAACTTTCAATCTCATCTTGCAGCATATGTACAGCACAGGAAAACCCTAGTCTGTAAATTTCTTATTCATATGTAAATCAAAATAGCTTAACAAGTCTTGCAATCAAACATACCTGACTGATGTGTTGAGCAGGCACCATCCATTGCCTTGGGCCTTGAAGGATTAGACTCTCCTGCCTTTGATCTCCTGCCTTTTCGTGTGGTGTCATTTTGTTCAGAACTCGAGAATTTTGATTCTGTCACTAATCATAGTTACACCCAATAAAGAAGTCAGACTTATTGTAAGCAAATTGAAGTCTATTTTTACTTCCTAACTTTTATATCCCTCTTACCTGACCTTTCAAATCTTCATTATTTCCCAGAACTTATTGTCATGGTAAAGATGACTTGCTTACAGTTGCACAGCTTATGTGAAATGCAAAATTGTCTTTTGTTTGTAGAAATTGAATACACAAAGTAAAAAAGGATCTCTTGAATTGAGTTCACTGGGAAGATGAGGTAATGGACAAGAATGAAAGAAAGAAGCATTGGAATTTGGAAACAAGTTCCTTCTGCAAAACAAACATGCTAATCTATAACTATGCTTTCAGTGTGATTCCAAACATTGATATTTCCTGTAGGAGACTTCAACGCATGCTGCATTTCATCAACTTAAACTTTCAAAGTAATAATCTCGAATAAACATTTTCCCACTGAAACTCAGATCTAATTCTAAGAGATTAACTGAAACATGCGATGTGCAGGCGAAGGGCTCACCTTCTCTTGTCCTTCTTTTGAATGCCAAAAAACAGAGATAGTCTACGAACGCGGACCTTACCTTCAAGTTCATGCTTTTCTGTCGGATTGGATCCTCTATTTTCCGACCTTTCCGGCTTCTCCCTCGCAATTGATTCGCCAATTTCTGGCTCTGCCTGCACTTGGCATTCATGTTTGGTCTCCTCCTCTTGTTTCCCCTTTTCTGCTAACTCACTCGGCGAGGAGGCTTTTGTTTTCTCAAATTCACTAGTCGCAGATCCTGACAAACTGTCAAGGCCTTGACCGGATTGCAATGCAGAGTTTACAGAGAGCGCATCATACATTTGTGCTTCATTATTTGCATCTGCATTTTCTCTCTTACCTGCATAAGCCCCTCCACTTACAAATCCTTCATCTTTACTTCCATTCCGAGTCAAAGAAACTCGCTGCCCTGACTTCTTTACAGATTGAGCCGGGAAATTTGCATTTCCAGGGTGCACACGTCCATGCTTATCTAGGTGAGAATATACATTATCCTTTCCATTTAACACGGGATTAATTTGGGTGCCAGCTGAATGATCCGATTTTCTCTGCTGCTTCCTCCAAGCAACTTGCTGTATGGCATACAAGACCTCTGCAACCGAAAAATATTGCTGCATATGAAGAACAACGGTCCAGTTACAGCGACGTTGCTGAATAGAACTCAGCACGAAATCATATTCCCCCGGTTCACCTACGATCCGCAAATGCTGACACAATGAGTCGATAATAGCATTCGCCGCAGCAAATTCACCTCTAAGCCATGACATAAAATTGTCCCGCTCGTCCGGAATCCACTGCCTCCGTTGAATTTCAGCGTTTTGAACTTGCATTATGCTTCTCCCACTATTTCCACCTCCTCCGACGCAAAAACTACTGTTTTTACCAGTATTTGCTACAGCATTCGCGGAGGCCATTGCTAAAACAAAAAAACTTAAAAGTCTTAAGCTACATTTGGCGCATTTTTGAGCTAGATCTGGAATGAAAAAAGGAAATTTCACCGTAAAAATGGCCAAACAAAAGTTTGACCGAAAATAAGTTCTCAGCTGTAAATTTTCAGCTTAGCCGTGTGGAAATATATATTTCACCGAGCTACATACATTTTCTCGCGTAAGGACGATTTCACGTCTAAAATTTAAAGGCCAGCATGCAAATAATGCATGTAACTTGAAATAGAACAGGTTTTACAGGTTAAATTTTCGGAAACCTCTGGAACCTGTGCCGATCCGCGTAATGCCGAGGTCCTCCGAAGCTTAATTTGCCTTCGATCTGTCCCCGAAAAAATACAAAGTAAGAGAAAGCAAATGTGGACCAAATCCGGATGTACACGGTTTAAAATGATAACGAAGTTGCAGAGCTGATGATTGCCATTGTGCCAGATTCAGATTGAAGGCCGAGAAAAACATTTAAAATCTTGTGAGAAAAGACAAGCATTACGCTTTCTGATGGTTAGCTACCTGTGCACGCATCTCCGCTGTCTGTCTTGTCTCGGTGTATTTGATGAAATTATCGTGGAATCGCTCCGCCCTTCACCCCGGGGTTTGGGCTACGCTGTCGCGCACCAAATTTAGATAGTGAATGGTGTACGGTGATGCGCTATATTTGGCGATATTACCAAATTGAGAAATCCATAAGCGGGTGGTCATATTAGGGCAGTTTTCTAAGTCGAAAATTGATGAGACGGTGGTCATATTGGGGTTAGGATTAGTTATGGCCCTGGCTAAAATATTTGAAGTCGTTTACGAGCAATTTTTTATATAATATTTTTTAATGCTTTTTTTCTTGTAAAATAAATCGTCAATAATAAATAAAATAAAACCCATAAGTTGTACTTTAATTTTGAAATAATATTAATTTATTGTATTGTTTTTTCACAGCAAGAAAATTTATCATAATACAGTTATTTATCATAATACAGTTATTAGTTAATAATAGGGACAGTTATTATTGATTGTTATTAGTGAATGTGGATTGAGACTGATCATCTTTATATATATTTTTTTATAATCTTATCACAAACTTTTAAATATTGAACCTTTAACCTATTTCTTTATATCCAAAACGATAAACTCTTAAATTAAATAAAAACAATTATAAATTTTATAATATACTTACACTCATTTTTATAATTTCAAAATCATATTTTACATTTTTAATTTAAAATATTCTATGTGACGTTGAGATTAACGTTGATTTCAAATTCCCTTATAGTTTTTTTTCCTTACCACTAATCGTTCACAAGTGGAATCAATTATTTAATGTTTATTGATAAATATGGAAAAGTCTGAATGAACAAATAGGGTAGTCGTCAAGTTTTGTTTCATTTCTAGCTTTTAATCCTTCACTTTCCCATTTAAATTTGAAATTGAGGAACAAAATTCAAGGGACGCCATGTTATTGTTCATCGAAAAGAAAAAGAAAAAGAAAAAGAAAAAAAAAAGTATAGTAATTTTGAATTTAAATTTAAGATTAATTTAATTTTTATATCAAAAGTTTAGTTTAAATGTTTTATGTTTTTTAGTGGATTATTATTTAATTTTGATTGTTGATAAAATAACAATTATACAATATTCAAATTTTATTTCTGAATGCATAAATCAATTTAACCTTTTCAAAAATCTTAAAACACTTTAAATTTTATTTCTAAGATATAAATCAATTTAACGTCCTCAAAAAACCCAAACACCTAAAACATGTATTTGTCATTCCAACTATTTTTCTAAATTTCTAACTAATTTTTATTAAAAAAAACATAAAAATAAAATAAAATAAATAAAACATTTAACCTACTTTATTTCCATGAAATGAAAATAGCATGCACTTCTACAATTATTTATAATATTACTTGTGCTTATTTCAATCTCATTCCCCTGCTCTTTTTTATTTTAATATATTATCTTATTTTGTTTTGTTTTATCTGCCCATGATAACTCTTACGGCCCATCTTGCGACGAGAGGTTAGATTCATTTCTCCTTCCTATAAGTGGTTAGATTCATTTTCTTGTCCATAACATATGACTACTTTTTTATAAAGAGCGTAAACAAAGGAATAAGACAAATTTAATTCATTTTTCATTTATAACATATAAAAAGAATTTAATGTTACCTTAATGAAAGGAAAAGGACAACTTTATTTTTTTAACAATTTTTTTTTTTTTTTTTTATTGTTTTAAGAATATTACAATAAAGTATTCAATGAATTGTCTAGATATGTATTGATGATAATAATGATGATGGTTAATGTTCATTAAAACTAAATTTGGTATATTGAACCTTAAGAAAAGTAAAAAAATATTGGTTTTCTTTAAAAAATTATTTATGTGCTCGAAAATCTTTAAAAGAAATGTTCCTAGTTCACCATAGTTTTGATGAGTTAAAAGGTTAGAAAGGTGGATATTGTAACAAATATTTTGAAATTGTGATTTAATGTGGGTGTACACAGGACAATTTAAAAGAAAGTATTTTTCATCGTCAACTCTCTTAGTGTCACAAATATGACAAACTATTTCAACTCGTGACGTGTGTTTTTCATCGTCAACCCTCTTAGTGTCACAAAGATGACAAATTCTTTCAACCCGTGACGTTTTGGGAACTGTCCAATGCCTTGCTTCACTATGGAGCTTGCGAGAGTTTATTCTTATTTTTGAAATGTTGATTTTCTTCTTTACCTTAGTCAAAACAAATAAATGCTCCTGATTTTTCATAGTATGGTCTATCACCTCCTTATAGTATCTTAAGTCTCTCTCATCCTCTAATTCTTTATTGCACCACAATTTCTCCTTAAATTTAAATGTAATAATATTTGTAATATTATCGTTGCATAGTGACATCTTCCTTTATTCCCCAATGATTTAGCCAAAACATTAAATTTTTATGCCACCCTTGCTTAAGCCACAAGTGGTTTTAACGTGAGTTTGAAGTAATCTTAGGAAGCCTCTTGTCTTCCATGGTGTTTATCTTGTTCTTATACATTAGGTACCTAGTCATAGTTGTGCTCTCAATGGGGGAAGACTCACTTCTATGAGGAGGATATGATAGGGTGTATTACCTTTAATTTTGAGACTATAAGTTATAAAACACTTTTGGATTTGCTCTATCATTCTCTAGAGATACTACAACATCAAACTTCATAACCATATAAGATAACAGGAGTGATGAGAGTCTCAAAGAAGAGTTTCTATGACAGTTTATCATCTTATTGGTGGGAGGGTGGTTTTATGTATGTTCCTTGACTCTAGGAAGATAGTTTAGCATTGTGATTGCTTATTGATGATATGAGGGAGATTAACAGTAATTTAAGATATTGCTTCAAAGAAATTGAAGCTCGTCAAGTGAGCATGAATATTGTCATAACCAAGATGAATCCTTGATAAGAAGATTTAGAATCCAGAAGCATATGGGACAATAGGGCTTGAGACTAGTCCTATGTGAGATTGGGGAAACATATACTAGCTTTTCACACCTAAGAAATCAAGTCTAGAAGTGAATGACTTCTTTGCATATGAGACAAATTGAAATGAATGTTAGTATTTATGTTCTTCGAAATTTGTTAATTATTAGAATCTCTAGCCATGTTAGCTTGCCTCATGAGAAGCTACTCCCAAAAGTGCATATGTGTTACAATTCACGTGAAAATATGGATGAGGTCACTAAGAAAAACAACCAAATGATGTCCATAACCCACTCTACTTCATAGCATTTTCTTTTTTCAACTTTTTTCCATTATGTCTTATAAAATTGTTTAAAACTTATAATTAGTCTTAACTAGATCGGTTTTCTACATAAATAACTTTAAAAAAAAACATGTTTTTAATAAAAATAAAATTTTAGAAAAAAAATATCACCATCATTCTTAATTATTAAACTAAAATCTTTTTAATAAATAAATTTTAAAATATAATATAAAATATCTCAACCATAATATAAAATGTGTCATGGTTATGACTTTCATAAAATTAAAGGAACTTCACCAAACATGACACAAACTATTTATAAAGTAGGGAATATTAACTTTTTAAAAGAGAGATTATTTTCATAAAACCTTGTCTATATTGAAAAAAACCAATAATACTTGTAATTATTATAAATATCACAAAGTTAAAAGAAGACATCTCAAACATGACACTTAAGCTACCTATAAAGTTCGCAATATCGACCTCTAATATAAGCATCGGCTTTTGGTTAGAATGTAAAGGGCCGTGTTTATGGTGGAAATCGGAATTAAAGGGAAATTGTCCATATAATATTCGAGGGCATTTTTGGTCTAAAAGTCTTAAGTGTTGGGACCACACTTTCATGAAAAGTGTGACACTACCATTTTTCTTCCTTGCCCTTTATTGTGGAAAAACTATTCTAGGGCGTAGGGCCATTAAATTTTGTATTTTACCATTGAACATATGCAATTTTGGAAAAATAAGCTTTTGATGATGGGACCTTGAGAATTAAGGTAGAATTAAGGAATCAATGTCACATCGTTCTAAGTTGAAATTGTAGCATCCCATCATTCTAAGTTGAAATTGAGAAAATGTGGATGCTCCACATTTTACAGAGAGATTATTTACACCACTTGATTAAATGAACTAGTTTTGTAATTAAGATGGTTAAATCTTTTGATTGTAAAGTTTCTTTTTTTTCATATAACATAATAGAGACATGTTAAAATTATGAGTGGGTTGTTTTTTATGTTTATTCTTCACATGGTCTTTATATGTGGACTTTGGTTCACTTCTTTATAAGTTTTGATTCCTAGAAATAATGTATTAGGTGGTGATTGGGAATTTGATTAAATGAACTGGTTTTGTAATACAAGATGGTTAAATCTTTTGATTGTAAAGTTTATTTTTGTGTTTCATATAACATAATAGAGACATATTAAAATTATGAGTGGGTTGTTTTTTATGTTTATTCTTCACATGGTCTTTATATGTGGACTTTGGTTCACTCCTTTATAAGTCTTGATTCCTAGAAATAATGTATTAGGTGGTGATTGGGAGTATTCACTGCATTTTTTTTATGGTTTAAGGTTATAGCTTCTATCTTAAGGTTTCATCTTAAAGGGCTTGGGTTTCATGAGGGAAGATGAAGCTTTCCTATGCTTTGTCATTCTTTTCTTTTGTTCTCATTTGCCCATTGCTTTAACCTCTTCCTTCATCTTATACTTTGCCTTCTACTTTTGTTCCATTCTTTGACCTTTGCCTTTCTATCTATGTTTTGCCTTATCAAGAGCTCTACCTCTCTACCTTTGTATCTATGTTTCACCAAGTATCAAGAGCTCTACCCCTCTACCTTCATATCTATGTTTCGCCTTATCAAGGGCTCTACCCCTCTTCCTTCTACCAACACAAAACAAAAAGGATTTCAAGTCTTCACAAATGTTGACTTGTAGGCATCTTTTAATAAAAGATTTCATCCTCAAGCCAAGAATTAAACAAGACTTTAACTATGCACTTCCATTATTAATAACATAACTAACATTAAGGAACAATTAATAATCCTAAGATGTAATTGTAAATAAGAAATTGAGCACAATAGCTTCTATGGCCAAGGATGCTCCCATGACCACAATAAAATATTTGGTCCTCAAGCACGAGAGGAGTTGTCCTCAAACCCCGCACCACAATGTCATTTGTTCCAGACATTGGCTTGGTTATCTCTGAAAGGCCTAAGCCTCTAGATACTCCCTTTGATCATTTGGAGCTTGTGCAACCAATAGATGTGAACACTACAAGGAAAACGCCACCTAGCAAAGGTTTTTAGTGTTTCAAGATTGAGCAAAACTATATAAAAAAAATTCTACTAAAACCTCAGTTATTGGTAGCAACTGTGTCGGTGAAGGTTTTAATGGATTTTCACTCTAACTAAAAATTATAGGTGAATCGAGTTTCTAGAAGAGGTTTTTTTGTTAGTACGTTTATATCGATAATGTGCACCCATGCACTCAAATCTATACAATATGCACCAATATATATATATATATGTGTGTGTGTGTGTGTGTGTGTGTGTGTGTGTGTGTGTATTATTTAATTTTGAATCCCTGATGTATATTTTAGATATTGAAAGCACGAGAGCACTTTTATTGATGATATGCATCAATGAGCCAATATTTGATATGCATTGGGGCTTTAAAAATATATAATACACACCAAGGATTTTAAAACATATAATATGCACCGAGGCATTAAAAATATATAATACACACCAGTGAATATTGTATAATTTTTAAACCTCGGTGGATATTTTATATTATGAAAGCACCGATGCATAATACATATGCAATAGTACCAATCCGTATATTACCTTGTGCATCATAATGTCTTGTTATAGTTATGATCATAACAACGAGAGAAGTGATGGTATCATTGAAGGGAATGATGTTTTTGTTGTCATTAGGAGCATCAATGCTTTTATTACAAGTATATGCATCGTGTATTTAAAAATACATAATACACACCGATGTGTAAAGATGTATGAACCGCATCGTTGCATTCAAATCTATACAATGGATTAATATGTTTAAGTGTTGAATTTTTCCACCATGCAGATATGCAAATGCAATATCTTGTTAGTTTTCTTAACAAAATTTCAATTAATCATCAGAAAATCAAATAGTTTTTATAATAATATTGATTTTTATACTTTAATTATTTTGTTTGGATATGATCATTACATTGATGTGTTGTATTGTTTAAACAAATATACCAGTTGGTCAGCCCCAAGGATTAGCTCAATTGGTCATGAGCTAGACGTGAGAACTCTCCCCCGGTGAATTGGGGAGGTCACAAATTCGACTCTTTAAATCCCCCCAGGGTTAGGATCCGTTAACAAGGCCGATGGTTTACCTCGTTTACCATCCATGGATCATGGGGAAGTACTCAGAGGGTTTTTCGCGAGGATTTCCTTGGAAAAAAAAAATCATTTTTGGGTAAAGCGGTCTGTTCAGCATAGTGATAGCACTAGTGTGTCTAAAATAATGTTATGCATCGATGCATCTTCACTATATAGTGCACACAAAAAGAGGCAGTGACAAATGATGTTCTTTACAAAAAATGCATTAGTACGTGTTTACTATATAGTGTGCACCACGAACTACGAAAGTGTTTTTTATAAATGACAACAATAGGGTTTGTGATCCAATGAAATGAGTGTTCAAATCCAACAAATACAAGCCCCATAAAAATATAAAAAGCCAATAAATATTTGTTATTAAAAAAAAATCTCATTGTGAAATAGTAAAGAGAATAAGCCCCCAATGCAACATAAAGAAAAAGAGAAGCAACAAAAAAACTAGGGTTTGCAGCATTGAAGGTAACTCTAAAACCCTTCTATTTTCTTGAAGATACATTGTAAATATTAATAGGAATAAATAATGTGGAATATTTTTAATCAACTGAGAGAAAATTTGGGATAAATGGAATGAAATTACTTACCTGAAATTTCTCCTTTGTAGATTTGTTTCTGACCTATGGTGATACCGTACAAATTTGGCTCTTCAGAAAAATATACCCACTCCAGAGTCTTTCCTAGTAGATCTCTCTTACACAAGTCTCTCCTCTAACTTTTGGCAAATGAATGGATTAGGGATTAAGGTTTTCTTTTATAAACTCACTTTTACAAAATGAAATTCCAGCGCATTTTTGTGCTTGATATTTCAACACATTGATGATAAGCACGTGTTTTTTTTTTAGTAAATCAGAAAAATATGCCCACTCCAAAGTCTTTCCTAGTAAATCTCTCTTACACAAGTCTCCCCTCTAACTTTTGACAAATGAATGGAATAGGGATTAAGGTTTTCTTTTATAAACTCACTTCTACAAAATAAAATTCTGACTCATTTTTGTGCTTGATATTTCAACACATTGATGATAAGCACGTGTGTTGTTTTTTAAATTTGGCTCATTGTGTGCCTTTAAGACTGTATCACATTGTGCGTTGTGTTGACTTAAATGCACCGATGTAATACCCCAGTTTTTATCCCCAGATTAATAATGTATGTTTGTACTTGATGAAAGGTCGAAGAGTCTAGTGATGTAATAGATTTTGAATAATAATAATAATAATACATCATCGGCTACAAATGGACAAGGACGGAGTTATAAGGGGCTATGATTCCACAAGAGGGTAGGAGGGAGCTAAAGGGGCTAGACTAAATTATTATATTTTATTAAACTCATCTTTAAATTAATTGGGAAAAGGAATTACATGAACTTCTTGGAGAAGCCACATGGCACATTGTGAGCATTCATATATTAACCATATTTTGATGGTAGAAGGGGGATTTTCTCTCATTCTTTCTTGTTTTGGTTTCTTGGAGACAATATAAGATTTTTGTGGTAGAGAGCCATTACTAGTTGGTTGTATGAGAAGACTGGTTATTTCCAATAATGTAAGGATGCCTAAGTGCACAAAAGCATTGACATTTTGAGGGAAAATTACCCACGACTGAGGATATTTGGAGCTTATAACATTGAGATTTCATGAACATACTGTACTAGAGCCCTAAAAAGAGGTGTAATAGCCCAAGGGATTGCATTACAAAGAAGGGGATTTGTTTCTTTGGGTTGTGCAGGCTTAAGGGGAAAGAGAGTTGATAAGTTGGGATTATTGTGTGATTCAGTAAACTATAATAGCATGAGAATTTGTTTGCCTATGTGAGATTAGAGTTGGCCTAGGTACCTATCTTTGTGGATTCGTATCCTTGACTTGAGGTGACCTGTTGCTGAGATATTTGGAGTAGCAATGTATATGGTTGGGTGGAACGTCTGATGTCTATAGCTAGTCGATGTAATTATCATTTAAATATAAGTTTATGTTTTGTGTTTCTCTGTATTTTATATTTTCGTTGCATTTATATTTGATTTTCTATATTTTTAATGTTGTGTATGGTAATGAGCAATTTTGTTTGCATATATTAATGTTTCTTGATAATTGCATGAGTTTTTGTTTGCCATGCATGCTTCTTGATTTATTAAAGAATAGTATCAAAAATGTGAAATAGTTCAAGCATGTGGATTCTTAAGGTACCCGGGCATGGGGGTATGTTACAATTGGTATTAGAGCTCAGACCAAGCATCTAGGTCCATTACAGTTTGGTATTAGAGAAGAAATTTGTAGTAACGTGATTCAATGAGAAGCTATGTATGTTACAAATTGGTATCAGAGCAAAGGTTCTAGCATTGGACCTGTATGAACAGAGATCAGTGCGAATTTGTTAAGATTCATTGTTGTAGAGTTTCAATATGCATTGAAATTGGGTGGAAATGATGAAATCAAAGATAAATCCATATTGTTTAGGACGAATCCAGTGTGTATTGGGCGTGGGGTGTTGAATTGGTGAGTGCAAGGTTGGAACTGACCATGTGAAACTGAGTCCAAAGCTTTCATGCCAACCATGTGTAAATTTTCTTTGAAAATTTATGTATACCCATCAACAACCCATATTAGTTTTGATCTTGAAATGGACAATTCATATTCATCGTGGATTTGGTTAAAAAAAATCAAGTTAAAATGAATCTACCAAAAGAAGTTTTTCATAGTTCGATGAAAAAGAAGTTTTTCATAGTTCGCCGAAAGAGATTTTCATAATCTGTCGAAAGAAGTTTTTCATAGTCTGTCGAAAAAAAAAAATCATAGTCTCTCGAAAGAGTTTTTTGTAGTCTGCTAAAAAAAGGAAGTATCATTGAGTCCACTGAAAAAAGAGGTTTATTCATGTTCACCAGAAAAAGAAAGTTTTATTGAGTTCGACGAAAAAAGATGTTTATTTCAGTCCGTCAAAAAAGAAGTTTTATTTAGTCCACTGAAAAATAAGTTTTATTGAGTCTGTCGAAGAAACCATTTTTTAGATCACTGGAGTGTGTTTTGTAATCCGTCAATGAAGAAATTTTTTTGAGTTTGTCAAAAGACAAAAATTTGAATTTGTCAAAGAAAGCTTTGTGTAGTTTGTCAAAGTGCATTTTCGATATCACTGATGCAAGAAGAATTTTGGGGTTCATCGATGGAGGAAGTTTTTTTTAAGTTCATCATTAAAAGAAGTTTTTTAAAGTTTGCTAATAGAAGTTTTTTGAATTCTATTGATAGAAGAAGTTTTTTGAAGTTCGCTAACAAAAGAAGTTTTTTGAAGTCTGTCGATAGAATTTTTATGAAGTTTGTCAATAGAAGAAGTTTGTTGAAGTTCATTGATAGAAGAATTTTGAAGTCCGTTGGTACAGGAATTTTGGAGTTCAGCGATAGAAAAAAAAAATTGAAGTTCACTGATAGAAGTGTTTTGAAGCCTGTCGACAAAGGAATTTTGAAGTCTATCGATAGAGGAATTATGAAGTTCATCGATAAAGGAATTTTGAAGTTTGTTGATGGAAGAAATTTGAGGTTCGTCGATGGAAGAAATCTTAGGTTCGTCGATGAAAGAAATACTTTGATCATCGTTGAAATGAAAAGGGTGGTGACATGGTCACATAATTGGAGTGACAAGTTGATATCAATGCCACATCAACAACCAAGTGCCATGCGACGTCATCTAGTTGCCATGTCAAGACATGAACACCTATGTTTAAAAAAAACGAAGTCTAGAGTCAAATTCTTGTTTTGGCCATATCATGAGCATAATAATTCAAAATGAAATGAAATTTATGGGTATATCCACATTAAGGAGGGCTATAGAAGTGCTAGTGACAACCATTGGTCAGTTCTACTTCAAATTTCGAAAAAATGCAAATCAGTGGTTTTTAAAGAACAAGGGGGTACTCCTTGACAAAGATCTTGTTATTGATGAAATTTTTATAGTGAGTCCGAGAAGTAGACATGAAAATACCTAGTGGATAATTTGGCCAAATTAGAAGGGTTTTGGAATGGAGACATAAAAATGGGCCAAAATCCACTATCCCATGCCACTCTTTAGAGATTTTTGAGATTTTCAAAGGAGGAAAAGTGACACTAAATAACAATTCTGGAAAATTGTATTTACTTGAAATTTTTCCTTCTCATCAATCCAAACAATTTTATCTTAGTGTAGTTTTTCCAAAACTGTTTTGTTTGGGAGATAACCAATTTTGCTAAAAATTATAAGTATGGAGAAAAGTGCAAAAATGACAAAGTTGACAATTCCAAATTGATATAGAATTTGATTGGTACAATGGATTTACAATCTAGAAGTTGTTGTGTACTAAGAGAATATTATATGTTCCCAATGCAAAAAAAATCTTAGTTCTTGTAATGCAGGAGCATCTCTCCACGTCAGCCAGTTAGCCAGCCAGCCACGTCAATGCATGCATTCAAGGATGAAGAGAGGCGCAACCTTCATCTTCAATTTTGAATTTGAATGTAATTAATGTTGTAGGTTGTTGATCCATGGAGTTGTGCTTTTGTGCAGGCATTAGAGTAGGTAGGCCTTTAATGTTTGTCAGGCTGAGATCTAGACCCATATGGTGGACTAGACAACCCATTCAATGTAATTTAATAGGGTAGGTAGATTGAAGGGAAGCGCTCTAAGAGCCCCCTCAGGTAAAAGAGATCAGTATCTCATTTTGGTGATAGCTAACAGAGGAAAGTTAGTGGAATGAGAAGAGGGTCTGTGAGTAGAGAGCAGAAGAGAAGGAGCCAAGACCTTGTTATAGGCCGTGCTCAGGAACACCTTGTAAACACAGGCGTTTGCCATTTTTAATACAAATAGCAGTTTTCTTGCATGACTATGTGTTAAATGAATGTCTGTGAGTGTTCTTCATATGATATGAATGTATGATGTAGATGTATGTTGTAGGTTTTCATTTGCAAGAGTTGGTTTGATTTCAGGTAAAGGTCTTTGAGGTTTCATGCCAGGAGGGCGTGACAGAGTACTGCGGTCTCTGAATACTAGTGCACTGAAGCACTTCTAAATACTGCGGGTTCAGACAAAGACGTGCTACAACACAAGAAATGAAGTCAACAACTCAGGAGTAGGACCTCAAGGTTGTTGAACACCTCAGGAGGCAAGGCTGTGTAGGGAGAACACAGTTGCATACAGAAGCTCAGAGGAGTTCTGTGAAGCTCTGCCAGGACGGCATTGAGACAGTGTGCAGATAAGCACAAGGAAGAAAACCCTCTTTTGAGTTCTAGAATTAGGAGGAGAGTCCACTGAAGGATCTCTGCAGGGTTGTTGAACACCCTGAAAGTCTCAGCAAGAGGTTGCTTGAGCAGAAGCGTAGCCAGGAGGGCATTACATTCTCCAGCAGGAGGAGAAAGGAGAAGGAATTATTTCCTTAGAAGTCTGAGTGAAGGGAAAAGCTCAGGACGGATAGCACCTTTGTGTGCACGTAAAGACTCTACAGAGGTGCAGAAGTCGTAGAATCCCTTGAGGATTCAAAGGGAAAAGCTCAAGAGGGGCAGCGTTTTCATATGCGTGCAGGAGAGAACTCACGATCGTGGAGCTCGCAGAAACGAAACAAAGGTCGAGGCCTTTGAGAATTTGAAATTCTCCCAAATCTGAGAAGAAAGCGCCAAAGCTCGGGAGGAGCACAGCAGCCGTCTGGTCAGACTGCAAAAGAGATCTGGACTGTTGGTTTTCACGTCCAGGAGGCATTGCAATAGAGGAGCGCACAGAAGAAATCGATCTGAACCGTCAGATCTTGAGCGAATCACCCGTCAGCCGTCGGATCTGACAGGAGTTGCATGAGGTTTAAACTTCATGAACGGGAGGGTGAAAGTTCCGAAGGAGTCGGAATATCGGGACTTCAGCGATCGGGATATCAGAATTCTCGAATACAGGAGATCGGGAATCTCCATGGTGAAAACCCCGAAACAGATCTGAGCCATCCGTCCGTTGGGACACGTGGCAGAGATCAGGAGCCCGTCGGTATATTTCAAGTCGGGACTTCGGGGATGGAGAGGACACGATGCCGGAGTATATCGGCATTTGATTTCACGAAATTGCGAAATTATGGAGGACCGTTCATCATAGGAGGACGCGTGGCGGAAATCTAAGGGTTCGGGAAAAGTCCCAAAAGGGAAGAGTCCATCGGAATTTCAGAATTCAGCATTTCGGGAGTTTCGAGGACAAGAAGTCGGAGCATTTCGGCATCGAAAACCCCGAAATCGCGAAGCGACGAGGACCGTCCATCATAGGAGGACGCGTGGAAACAATTGAGGTTTTCGGGAAAAACCCCGACAAGGCGGAAGGTTCCGTTATGGGGCCCAGCTAACGTCACGTCGGAGAATCGAGATATCGGAATTTGGAGAATCGGGGGTCTCGTGGACAAGAGATCCATGTATTTCGGCTTTTAAAAGCCCGAAACCGTGAAAGGAAGGGAAGGCGGGGACAACAGTCATTTCAGCATTTCGTGTGTCGGCATATCGAGAATCGAGAGGTCGAGAGGTCTGACCCTCGAATAGGTAAATCCTGAAAGAGATAAGACTGCGGTCTTATGAGGACTAGTCACATGGACTGGAGCGTAGCCAGATGGGGCTAAGGCGAGAAGGGGCTCTTGCGAGGTTAAGTCCCAAAGGACATAGAGTCGTGGCCCTATGAGATGGTGGTCACAGGGACCAGAATATAGCCCAAGGGGCTAATGATGATTGAATTCGTTTCGGCGAATCAGAAATTCGGTGATCAGGGAATCAAGAGAACAGGGAATTCTCGACATCGGGAATCAGAAAACCCCGAACCCCGAAATATCTATCGGGTAATAGCGTGGTCGTGTGAAGAAGATCGAGAGGGTAATGAGCAGGACCTGTGGCTCGGGTTTTAACAGAGATTCCAGCAAGCAATCGAAACAACCAATTCGGCTCACTTGGTGATTGAACAATCCTATGAGCGGACGTAGAGTGCGTCTGCGTCTGCGTCTGCGTCATCTTGATAGATTTTCTTTTGCAGGTGGTAGAAATTGGCCTCTAATTTAAATTGAACCAATGTAGAAAGTGCATAAAGTTGGGTAAAACTAACAATTTCAGAAATCCATAACTTTCAACTTAGATATCAGAATGGGGCATAAGTATAGTAGTTGGAAAGATGATTTAGAGGGGAATAATCCCGAAGGATTAGAATCTGAAGAAGTGTTGTATGATTCCTCATAGAATGAGAATAAAAATGACATATATCCTTAATTGACAAAAAATTACAATAAGCATAATTTCTAACAACAATGGTTGCTTGCACATTTTGCAGAATTAGGGGTACAAGCAAAACAATCCAAGCTCGAGATTGCATATTAGAGGCATGGAAGATGCATGAAATCCCTATAGCCATGAAAGGGAAGCTAAAGGCCTAAACATCAGTTTAGGTAACGAGGAAACTGAGTCTAATGGACATAGAAGCAAGGTGGAGCTAATAGAGACTATGAGGAGTTTGACGATGGAAGTGCAGAGTTATAGAGATGATAATGAGAAGATAGTAAGCATACATGAGGAGAAAAATAAAATAAACACTCAATTGTTGCAAAGTCTAAATCTATTGTAGAGACAAATAAAGAACGAATTAGGCTCAAGAGATGAGGAAGAAGGAAGGCCTCATGCAAAAAGGGATAACTACAATGGATCTAGGCACTCCAAAAGTGATAGTAAAACTTAAATACATCACTACTCACCTACACATTCAGTCAACAATTTTTGTGCATCTGAAGAATCAAGGAGCAACCCAGAAGTGTCCCATGTTAGGCATCAAAGAAGAAGATATGAACTAGACAATGTTCAAGGTGAGCTTAGGAAGCTCAAGCCACCAATATTTGATGGTGAAGACAAAAGGGGAGATGATGTTGAAATTTGATTGCTTGGAACCTGAAAATATTTCCAATTATGTAGCTACTCATCTAATCTAGAAGCCATGATTACAATATATCATCTACAAGGAAAAAACCTATATGTGGTGGGACTAGTTGAAGCAAGTTAATCACATTGATGAGAAAATGATTTATTGGAAGCGGTTCAAGAAATATTTTCAGCAACAATATCTCTTAGAGCATTACTATGACAAGAAGATGCATGAGTTCTTTAAACTCATGTTGGGAAACATGACTATGGAGGAATATGAAAAGAAGTTCTTGGAGTTGTTGAATTGTGTAGGATTTATCTAGGAGGAGAAGATGAAAATTCAAAGGTTCTTAAGTGAATTTCCATATTTTTACAAAGAAAAAAAAAACATTTTGATGAATCCAAGACTCTGGCATAGACTAGTAGAAAGGCCAAATACATGTATGGGCAAAGCAAAGGCAGAGAGACTCTTGAGAAATCTTGGAAGGATAAGAAGAAGGATAAATCATATTAGAGAAACAATGGATTCAAACCTCCTTTCAAGAGAAACAATCCTGAAAGATATTAACAAAAATAACCTGCTTGGGATGAATTCAAAATGGAAGGCTCTTTTGGGAAAAGGAGGAGGTTACCAATCAAATGTTGGGTTTGTAAAGAAGATCACATATACAAATATTTCCCTCATAGAGAAGACGAAATGAGAACATTGTACAACATTCAAGAGGCTACCACAATGGAAGACATAAGAAAAAATATTCCAAGGATATAAGCAGCCCTGGAGGATTGACAAGTGGAACATCAATCCTATATGATTGAGGTGGAAGGTAGGATTGCAAATCAACCTATTTATATTTTGATCGATTTAGGAGCAAGCCATAGTTACATTGATCCTAAATTAGTGGAAATATTTCATTTAAATAAAAGTAAGCTTAAAAGATCATGGTTGGTTTAGCTAGCCACTAGAACCAAAAGAAGGATCAATGAGAATGTTAGAGCTTATCCAATAGATTTGAATGGAGTAAATACAAATGTTGATTTGAACATAGTACCATTGGTATCTTATGATATATTGATTGGAATGGAATGGTTGGAAAATCACCATGTTATCCTAGATTGCCATAAAAAGACCTTTACATGTCTTGATGGCGAAGGAAAGCAAAGCATTGTGTAAGGAATTCCAAGACCCATTTCTATAAGGGAGATTTCAGCCTTACAACTGAACAGATGTTTCAGGAAGGGATGTCAATTGTATGCAACTCATGTATAAGAGATAGACAAGAGAAAAGGGCCAAGGATTGAGGATTTTTCAGTGTTGCAAGAGTATGAGGATGTATTTGAAGAGATACTAGGTTTTCCACCAAAGAGGGAGATAGACCTTTCTATTGACTTAGTGTCTGGAGTTGCCTTAGTATCAAAGATTCCTTACAGAATGAGCACATCAGAATTTAAATAATTGCAAATGCAGCTAGAAGACTTGTTGAAGAAACGGTAAATATGTCTAAGCATCTCACCTTGGGCAGCACCAGTACTTTGTGAAAAACAAGGATGGAGCATTGAGGTTGTGTATTGACTTTAGACAACTAAATAAAGTCACTATGAAGAATAAATACCATCTACCAAGAGTTGATGGCCTCTTTGATTAGCTAAGAGTAGAAAATATGTTTTCAAATATAGATATGAGGCCGAGATACCATCATGTGAGAATCAAGGAAGAACACGTCAGTAAAACAACTTTTAGAACCAAGTATGGGCATTATGAATTTGTAGTGGTGCCATTTGGATTGACCAATGCACCAACTATCTTTGTTTCCTTAATTAATGGCATATTTAGAAACTATTTGGAGAAGTTTGTTATTGTGTTCATGGATGACATACTTATCTATTCTAAGTCAGAGGAAGAACATGGGCATCATTTAAGATTGGTGTTACAAGTTCTAAGGGAACATCAACTATATGCCAAGTGGAGCAAATGCTCTTTTTATCAAGAGTGTATCCACTATTTGTGGCATGTTATTTTAGAGGAAGGCATAGTAGTGGACCTTGAGAAGATTGAATGCATGAAGGGATGGCTAGTACCAAGGAATGTTTCAGAAGTCAAATATTTTATGGGATTAGGTAGATACTACATGAGGTGTATAGTGGGATTTTCCAGGATTTCTCAACCCGTCACTTCCTTATAGAAAAGGGAACTAAGTTTGAATGGATAGCAAGGTTTGGAGAAAAATTTCAGCTATTGAAAGAGATACTCACTAGTGCACCTATTTTGAAGATCGCAGATCCAAATGAAAATTTGGTGGTATGCACATATGCATGCAAGGAAGGAATTGGTGGAGTCCTTACTCATAATAGATATGTCATTGGTTATGAGGATAGAAATCTTAAAGAACATAAGAGGAACTATGCCACACATTATTTAGAGATTGCAACCATAATACATACATTGAAAATGTGGAGGAATTATTAGATGGGAAAGAAATTTGAATTGAGGACAGACCATATTGGTCTGAAATATTTGTTTGAACAACAAACTTTAAATGCTAGGCAAACAACATGGTTGTAATTTTTGAGTGATTATGACTTTGACATAAAGCATATTAAAGGAAAAGAGATTAAAGTTGTTGATGCACTCAGTAGAAGTGTACATATCATACATGCTACAACTATTAATGTGCGTATATAATATTTAAAGAATAGAATTTTGGATGTTGTTGTTACAAACCAAATTTATTTATAGGTAAAACAAGGCTTACAACAAGAAGATGTACAACATAAATTTAAGGACTCTAAGTTGAGAGAAGATGGAATACTTATGCATAAAAATGGAGTGTATGTTCCTAACTCCCAGGAATTAAGGAAGTTGGTGTTAAAATAAATGCATAATGTTCCATATGTCAGACATCCTAGTTACCAGAAAACAATTGTAGCAATAAGAAGCCAATATTTTTCAAAACAAATGAAAAATTATGTGGTTGATTACATAGCTAGGTGATCGAGGTGGAAATTGGTGGCCACCCACCTATTCCAACTGGCTCATCTCGACAGTTTTAATTTAGCACGTTTTTTTGTACTTCTTTGCAATGGTGGGTTCTACACTTTCGGGTTGTCTGAAGCCCCGCACATCTTCCAGATGGATATTGATGGCCTCCCACTTAATCCAACTCACTTATTTTGTATGTTTTCATGTCAGCACATCTTGATGTACTTCCAGGGTCGTTTTGGGGCCCTTAACAATGTTTTTTTGGCTCGCCATAATCAAACTGTAGACAAAGTTAGAGTTAGTTAGTATAATGTGTAGTTCTCTAAAATACCTTTCCAACGAGATATCACAATCCTAAAACGGAGGTCGTATGAAAAAGTTACAACCCCGGGAAGTTGAGGTACCAACTTACCCATAGGGGGCCACATAAATTTTGGCGTTTCACCTCCTAGGGTTAGGTTTTTGGATGTCTAGGGTTTTGGCATTCATGAGTAATATCAAAAAAGCCTCTGGAGCCTCATTGTAATCATTTTTCTTAGATGGATGAGAGTAGCAGCCACATCTCTTCTCAGAGATAACTACCACCATTAGGGCAAGTGTTTCAGTTCTGTAGTTTTACAGTTTCATCCTATTTCATTTATTCAATAGAAGATATTTTTCATTGGATTTCTATGTTGTTCTTCATACCTATGTGTTTATTGTCTTCAGTCTGTTAATTAGTTTGTTCTGCTCCTAAATCCGGATCAGTGGTATCAGAGCGATCTGCTCTTCATTTATTTTTCTTCATGCATGTCCCTGACAAGATTTGCATACATGAAGTTGGGACTCGAACCAATTGAGTCGTTGTAAGATCGGTTGTGCCGAGCCTGAAAATAACCCATGGGAGACAAAAAGAAAGATGATGGAGCAGTAGATCTTTTTAAAATGTTGCTGGAGGAAGCCCTTGTGCAACAAAGGAACAAAATGATGGACAACTTTGCATAGATACTTCAGTGACTGCCCACAAGAGAAGCAACTTCATCAAGTGGCCATGCAACCCCCTTAAAGGTACAGGGAAATTTTGATATTCCATTATTTGAAGGACTAATAGATGTGGATGTTGTAGATAAATGGTTGAATCTACTCGAAGGGTATTTTTCGATCCATAATTTTTTTGATAGGGAAAATATTACTTTTGCACTCCTCAAGGCCATCCCCCATGTTAAGGACTAGTGGGACACTTACTCTGAGAAAAGTACCATAGAGGAATCTTATTTATTCTTATTTACTCTAAGAAAAGGACCATAGCCCTTTTTTATTCTTATTTTCTTTTCTTTTTATTTCATTTTTGTTTTATTTTCATTTGATTCGGAAATCTAGAGATTTATACCTTTTTTATCTTTGATCAGGTGATTATATTTACATGAGTGGAACCTAGTTTATATCCGATAAAATTTCTTTAGAATTTCAGTTTGAACAATAAGTATATAAATTCATACCTCAGATTTCAATTACATTTTCAATCAAACCAATTATTAATCCATCACCTGTTTTGAGAGAAAACGAATGTTTTGAAAACTGAGCGTTGGATTCTGATAGCTCCTCATTTCTCATTTGATGATAAGTATTATGCATGAGCACAAAAAAAAAATCAGAAAATTCCACAAAATAGAAATGACATGTAGTACAGATATTTTATATTTTGCTTTTATGATATCGAATTGGTTTATTTACAACGAAGAAGTAAAATTTAGATAATCTACAAAGGAAAATGAAATTGCAAATTGAAATGAGAAACCAAAACCGGTATATACAATGGTAATGTGAAACATGATTATTGCATAAAATGTTTTAGATAGCGCCCGTTGATAGGGGCGTCAAAAGTTTTTTCGTCGAGATTTTCCAGTAGGAAATAATTCTTTCCCTTTGTAACTGCAATCCTGAATGGTCTGAACCAAAGATGATCAAACTTGTCGTGTTTTCCTACATCTTATTTTCTAGCATCCCATTTTAAAACTAGATCACCAGGAAGGAACTCTCTATCTTTATCTTTTTTTATCGAAAAGGGCTTTCATATTATCTTGGTACTTTTGGAGTTTGTCATCAACTTCGGCCCTGTTTTGCTAGACTTCGATTATTTGGTTTATCCTCCTCGTTACATCATTTGGTTCTTCATTTGCGTCTTGCCACAACTTC
Source organism: Picea engelmannii (assembly GCA_009831015.1). Lineage (NCBI taxonomy): Eukaryota > Viridiplantae > Streptophyta > Pinopsida > Pinales > Pinaceae > Picea > Picea engelmannii. The sequence goes on along the minus strand of WSFP011323697.1, from coordinate 18,829 downwards.
ATCACAAGAAGAGTGAGATTGATGGGAAGGACAACGTCAGTACCATAAGCCATTTGAAAAGGAGACATGCATATTGATTTCTTAGTGTCAATTCGGTTTGCCCATAAGGAGTACTTTAGGTGAACGTGCCAAGCCTTCTTATTCTCCGTCAACGCTTTCTTGATTATATTCATCAAACTCTTGTTGGACGATTTGGCCAACCCATTTCTTTGAGGATAATAGGTTGTAGAATGTCCTAACACAATGTTATATTTTTGACAAAAATTTACCATTTCCATGCTTGGGCGTTGTCTGCGACTATTTTTCGAGGGAAACCAAACCTCGATAGGATGTTCTCTTCCAAGAAGTTTATTACCACTGAATCAGTGGCATTCTGAGTTGGAATGGCTTCAACCCATTTCATGAAATAATTGGTGGCAGTCAAAATCCATTTATGTTGGGCGCTTGACCATGGGTGGATTTATCTGATGAAGTCCAGACCCCATTGTTGAAAAGGAGCCTCTGTTTTGACTAGGACTAGAGGTAGTGCATGGAGATTTTGCTTACCAGAGAATAGTTGGCAAGGGTTGCAGGCTCTAACCTTGGCATTCACATCAATAAATAACTTTGGCTAATAATATCCAGCTCTTAGAATCTTGTAGGTTGTTACCCTCTAGGCGTGATGTCCTCCACACGCTCCTTCGTGAAATTCATTTATGACATTCTTGTTTTAGGTTCTGTTGAACAACGTAGCAAGAATCCTAGAGGATCTTTCCAATACAATTGACCTTCAATAATACAGTATTTAACTGTGTGTAGCTTCAACGTTCTTGCTTTGGATGGAGTCATGTCACTCAGGCATTGAAGGGTGAGGAGGTATGAAACAATATCGCGATACCAATCAGAGGAAGAAAATTTATCTTCAGTTTGGACTATAGGGGTTTGATCATCAAGTTCCTCTATGTCTGGGATGTATCCATGTGATTCTAGGTGGTTTATCCCAAGTGCCCTGAAATTTAATTCTGCTAATAATTTCACCAGGCCCTGACCTTTGACTAGCTTGGTCGGTTTTACTTCTAGATCGAACTCCTGAATTTTAGCTAACCACTGACCTCTCCTGCCATCATTGTCTGATTGTACCAAGATATCTTTGATAGAGCTTGTTGGCACATAAGCGATTATTTTGGAATGCAATACATATGTCCTGAAAGCTTTGAGAGCTTTAACCATCGTGTAAGCTTGTTTTTCCAGTATATCATATCTTAATTCGGCGTCTCTGAGACTTTTACTGAAAAATGCTATCGCTTGCTCGAACCCTTCTTCGTTCTCTTGTCGGAGTATTGCTAAGATAGTATGTTCAGATGCGAAAGAAAAGATCAAGAATCCCTTAGTATAGTCTGGACTAGCTAACATTGGTGCTTCGCTTATAGCTTTCTTAACCCGCTCGAGTGATGTTTTAGCTTCGGAAGTCCATTTCATTTCACTATCTTTTTTCAACATATATGTGATTAGTTTGACAATTTCAACAAAGTTAGGGATAAATCTTCTTAAAAAAATTATCTTTCCTAAAAAGGACTGGATTTCTTTCTTATTTCTAGGAATGTTTATCATGTCAATAGCCTTGACTTGCTTAGGGTTGACCTTGATACCATCCTTTGAAACTATATGACCCAAGAGCTTGCCTTCTTGCATAGCGAAATGAGACTTCGTAGGGTTTAGAGACAAACCAAATTTTTTGCATTTCTCGAAGGTTTGTTTGAGATAAACCAGATGTTTTGCATCAGAATTGGAGAAGACTGTTAGATCATCTAAGTAAATAACAACAAATTTATTTCTCTCACCGATGAAATCTATATCCATTGCTCTTTGGAAACTGTCCCCTGTGTTCATCAAACCAAATGGCATTTTATCATCCATGAAAGTTCCACACGGAGTGGTGAATAAAGATTTTTCTTTATCATCTTCGTGGACAACAATTTGGTTGTATCCGGAAAAACCATCAATCATAGACATTATATTAGCTCCAACTACTTTTTCCAGGACATGATCCATTTTTGGCAGTGGGTAATTGTCCTTGAGGGATGACCGGTTTAAATTCCTGAAATCTACACACAGCCTTATCTCTCCACTTTTCTTCCCGACGGGTACTAAATTTGCTACCCATTTTGAATACCTGAGTGGAATGATAATCTTTGCATCGAGAAGCTTCTTGACTTCTCTTTCTATTATTGGCAAGAGGATAGGATTTATCTGTCTCAGCTTTTGCCTAAAAGGTTTGATACCATGCTTCAAAGGAATCTTATGTTCAATTACAGAGGTATCGTAAGTTCTTAAATCGTCATAAGACCATGCAAAGATGTCTTTATACTATTTAAGCAATTCAACGTATTTATTTTTTACTTGGGTTGGGAGGTATTTAGATATCTTGACAAGTTTAGGATCTTCTTTAGTTCCTATATTACAATATTCAACCTCTTTGGGTTGAGGTCGTAAGGTAGATTTTAAGGGTATATCATCTTGGTCAAACAATCTCTCTAAGGGTATCAGACCTCTGGGGATCTAATTGTTCTTAAGCACAAGCATTCGATGATTTGTGATTTTATCTTGGAACTTTTCAGTATCTTCACCTTCTTGCATGATCCAGATAGGATCATTATGATTTTCTTGATCTATATGAGTCTCAGAGAATTCATCAACCATTTCAAGGAACTACTTAATCTACTCGTCATCTTCAAAAACTTGCCAGTGTTGCACATTATTTGGAATCGATGGTCTGTGTCTCATCTCAATATGATACTTCATCTTTAGGACAATAGGTGGTACAAATGTCGCAGCTGCTTTGGCTAAAGAGTTTGCCTGCTGATTTTCCATTCTGGGGATGTAGTGAATGTTAAATGATGAGAAGAAATTTTGTATCAAATCCCAGGCGCAATTTTTATATGACCTTAGCCTTGGATGTTTAGCTTGATATTGCTCCTTTTTTTTTTCACGATAAGCTCTGTATCACCATAAACTATTATATGTTCAATTTTTAGCTTCCTGGCAACCTCTAATCCTAAGACTAGAGCTTCATATTCACGGACATTATTTGTATAATCAATTTCCCACTGTAATCTGTATGAAAAGGGGATGACGTACTCATCTCCAGGTGCAACAAAAAACTCTCCGGCCCCTTCCCCTTTGTAGGACGAAATGCCATCGAAAAACATTTTCCATACTCCTTCTCTACTATTTACACTTTTCTTTGTTTTTTCTATTTTTTTTATTTTCTTCTTCTATACCTTCTTCAAAATCATCGTCTATTGATAAAATACAATTTCCTAAATCCTGATCGACAACATAGACTAGGTAATTGTTTGGGTTCTAGGGATCACTTACAATATATGCTAGTCTAGTCTAGTCTCTCTGTACAGTTGAGTAAATTTTCCACCAAAAATCGGGATCGTAGCATAAGTCATATCCAGTTGAAGTGATCCTCTTAATTTCGCGCCCCGGACCTGGATAGAAGCATGGCGTACTTGGCAAGGACGGCAGCAACGACTACATCCATAAGGATACCTTTTACAGGAATTTGTGCAAGATTCAATACTAAATCTTTGATCATGCCAAGACACTTAACCTTCCTGGAATCAAAAGAGTATAAGTCTTGATAAGGTCTACTGATTTCAGGGCCCAATTTTTCCATGATAACTTTAGGCATTAATTTGTGAGAGGCCACAAAATTTAACATGCAATTGTCAAGTAAGTGGTCATGCACAGTTAATGTAATATAAAACAGAGCAACAGAATCTTTAGTATTTTCGATATGCAGACCAAACATAATCGTAGGTATTTCATCTTGTAGATTGATAACATCCGCATGAATTTCAACCTCAGAAAAATTTATCATTTTAGCAATCTATTTTTTATAAATCGGATTCTTGGAAAGCTCAACCAGGGGCATGGGGATTTTAATTTTATTTAGTTAATTTTCTAAATTGAAACCTCTAGTTGTTTTTTTTATTTCTCTGCCACTAGCTTGTGCTTCGTTATTCTCAGCTTTCTTGGTTTGTGTTGCTCTTTTTTCAACTGCTTTTGTTTAGCCAACTTGTGTTTTAACTAACGATTTAGTCACAACTGCCTCATTCGCTTTATTTCTCGATAAAATCTTCTTCAGTGGAACACTTGTAGGATTTGTTTCTTTGGGCCTTAAATTGTACTTCTGTTGAAGTTCGACCATTATGGAGTTGGCGATTCCTTGATATGTGGACTCTCCTAGATTATTTATACTTCCCTCATTACTAAACAGGGTTTCTAGGTCTAGAGATCTTTCATAATCTTGTCTATTTAAATGAGGTTCTTGGTCGTCATCACTAAGGTTGTTTATATCCTCTTATAACCCCTCATAGTTTTCCATATCATCCCTTTGCATAAAATTTTCCATTTTAAACAGAACTTGGATTTTTTTATCTTTGCTTTTTACTGGCCTTTGTTGTGTTTGGGGGTTAGGATTTCTCCTGAACCGATTTCTAGCGAAAGGATCAGGTTTGGATTGGTCTAGTTCCATTCTAGATATTTTGTTCGACAAATCTTTGATTATCTTAGCCATGTCATCCATTTTTTCTTCTGCAGACTTCTCAGATCCGGAGGGTCCTTCTTGTTCCCTGAAACGTTTAGGTTCTTTGGTTCATGTCTCAACCTTAGCTTTTAATTTACTAGATGCCATCATATTTGATTCGATTTCTATGGTGTTGTCTTGCATTCCTGCAAGAGTGGCATATCTTCTTTCTCTTAAAAGTAAGGCAAAGTCGAGTTCAAAAGCCCCTGCGAAAGTTACCTTTGTTGCAGATTGAGAGGGTTTAACTTCAGCTGGGATCTTATGATATAATTTGTTGAACCTCTGAGTAAATTCGAGAACCAACTCATAATTCCTTTTTCTTAGAGCCCTAAATTCAGTCAAATAATACAGATGGTCTTTCTTTTCTCCCCATTGTCTTAAAAATGCGTTTTCTAAATCATCATATGACCGTAGGGATCCTACCGGGAGTCCTCAAAACTAGAATCATACTTGTCCTTCGAAGGTTTGCACTAAAATCCTTGAGTATACATCTTCAGGTTCAATGCCAAGGATATCAGTGAACTGATCGAAAAAGGTTATGTGCTTTGTGGCGGTTAAATCTCCTTCTCCCGTAAATTTTGGTAAGTTCTTCATATAATTTTCCAGTAAATCATGTAGGATGACAAGGAGGACCAAGGGAGCGTATTTGGTCGCTACCTTGGAAAAAATTCTAGGGGGTGGGGGTTTTCCTTAACCTTGTTCACCTCGTTCTCTGCCTCCAGCACCAGCTCCTCCAGCAGCATCCATTTTAAGTCTAGAGGACGAACTTTGGGAAAAAAGAGGGTTTTCAAAAACTTATAGGGACCGAAGTGGTGACCTTTCAGTTTCTTCGGGATGTGGCGAAGGAAATTCTGGAAAAAGGTCGTTAGGAGACGAAAAATCTAGAACAAAAGGAAAATGGAAACGTGGACTGGTTTCCTTGGACTTACAAGATATATAAACAGGAGAGCCGACAGGGGATGAATCCGAGTATACAATATGTTCTTCAGGGTTTTGAAGAACTGAAACCTTTACTTCTGGCAAGGATGGGGTAGACAAAATATTAATGATAGAGGGTATAGAGAGGGATCTTTCATTCTGACCTTTAGGAGTATCATTCGAGTCAATCTCAGTCTTTATTTTGGGTACAATTTCCTCCGAGTTCTCAAACCTAACCTCAGGTTTACTATTTGATGCCTCTGCATAGGGTGCTTGTTTAAAACTCTCTTCGGGAGTTAGTTCTGCAATCATAACCTTAGTATTGACTTATGCAACTTTGGGTTGGTGTATTTTACCTGTCAATGTGGTAGTTTATCTGAGGTATCCCTTTGGTTTCAACAACTTTTCGGGATCTCACACAGGTGTGGTCTGCTTATTGTCTGGATTCTTTCTATTATTCTTTCGACCGAATGCTAGTTTATCTGTGGTGGAGTCACCAAGTGAAAGATAAAAATAGTCTTACTTTGTGTATTCAATCTTTGTTCACTATCAAAGATAGAATCTTACCTTGTCGTTTTCCCGGGGAAAAATAACTTCGTTTCTCCGTCCCCAGCAGTGGCACCAAAAATATGTTGTTCCTGAGATCAAACTTAAGGTTCAAAGAATAATGTCAGGCATCAGGAAAGTTTATGAGTGTGTTTTTTAGAAGTATTTTTTCTACCTTAGTTATATCAGAAAAAATCCTTAAATTAAATTAACAGTATGGCAACACAAAGGCTATATTTTGTGTCCGAGTCAAAATTGTAATATCGAATGATGTGAGAGAAAACTACAAAACTGTAAAACAAAGCAAGGCATCAATTACTAAAGAGTCTCACCTTGTTGCAGTAGAAGAAAATAGATAGTGTAACCTTGAACAAAGTATAAGATACAATAATCCATACAACTTGCAGGTCTTGATTTACTCACAGTAAATGCAGAGGAAAAACTGCTTACTTAAAAAATTACTAATGAAATATGATTACAGTAGTTGTTGTACTAAATTGAAATCAAACATTTATCAAGGAATGCATAAAGAAATGTTGAGATATGGAGAAACAGAAGAAACACATAACCTAAACTAAACAAAATGTGGAATCTTTGTCTTCACTTGTATTAATACTCAAGAAGGAGAGTTTTCTCTATTACAATCGGCAAGAAGCAGCCTTTGATAGATATTCAATCTATGTACTTATACAAACTGTCACAAATCAAAACGATTGGACTTCTCATAATTTAAATAACAAATATTTGAAATAAGAAAATAGAACATAGAGAATGATGAGCTTTGGTGGCAATCTCTTCGTCTTTTGGCCGAAACACCTATGTCTTCTGATCTTCTTGATTCTTTAGCACAACATCCTGATCATCATAGCTTTGTTGCCATTTGTCCCTTCAGCTATATCCAATAATGCGATGACACTTTCTTACGTGATTTCGGATGTGCTTGCCTTCCCATATTCAATGCATTGGATGCATCTGCTCACTAATTTCGCCTCAAAAGTGTATAACTTTCTTTCTACCAGAGGCAACTTTTCTTGTATTCTTTTCGCTCCTTGAGATATGACATGTAATTGCAATCTTGGGTTTACTATCTATTTATTTATTTGAAGGAGATCAATCTGGTTTATTTTCTGAATGGATGTTAGAGCATCTTCTTTGCTTGTTCTAGAATTATACTTGTTTTTTTTCTATATCAATTCGGCCCAGGGCTTCAGAGATAACATTTCCTTCAAAATCAATTTCTCCTTTGTCTAGTAAGGACAATGCTTCTATACAAGCTTCATTTACCTCTCCGGCAAGTCTTTTGCTTTCTGCTAGATTGGTTTCCCAGGCTTTTAAATCTATATCACCTCTTATTTGTTCTGAAAGAGAAAGTCGAGGAACATTTGAGACATCATCCTTTGGCACTAATAAGATAGCCTCCTGAAACTTGATTTGAGTTGAACAATCTTCTTTTTCTTTGTTGTAGATGTATTTCAGAGGAAGCTCTACTACCTGGTAGCAATTCTGGATGGCCTCTACCTTCATAAAAACATCTTGTTGGTCATTTTCCAGTTTTTCATTTATTTCCCTTGCTTGGGTCTGGAGAGATGAAATATCCACTGAGGTACTTTCGGTCAACTCCAACTTAGCTTGCAATTGTTTTATTAATTCAACATGTTGGGTAATCAGTCATTGATTGAACTGTGAATTCCTTTGGAGTTCATCAAAATTGGCCTGGAGTTGTTGAATTTGTTGCTTATCATAGGCTCTGATCTGCTCAAAGTCTCGACTCATCCTGTTCTGGACAGTCTGCTTAGTTGTGTGTATTTTCTTTTGAAGTTTCTCTACCAACATGGACTTCTGTTGCAGTTGCTCGGCCAAATTTTCCACATACCATTGATTAGCAGTGGCAAAAGCGCCCAACGAACCTGCAATTTCCTTTGCAAATTCTATATCATATCGATTATGTCAATCATACACCATTCTTTTCCTTTTGACTATCGCTCCATCTTTCTGTTTTGTTTCTTGTTTGACGATGGCCCACCTTTTCTTGTTGAAGAAGAAGTCTGAAGGGGGCATCTCTTCGGGTGAAATTGGGGTAAGATCACCCAAATAAATGACTTCGGAACCAGGATTCGTGAAACTTGACTGCAACGGTGTCAATGAAGTAATAGGGGTACCTATCTCCGTGGATGGTTGTTTCTCAGCGGTGTGGGCAGCAGATATGGCTGGTGTAGAAGGAGATGTATCATGCCCTTTCTTTAGGAAAGCTTCAAGTTGAGCCTTTGCTTGAGTGCCTAATGGATTTGATAGCGAAGCCTCCACTTCCTGCATTAAAACTTCGTTTCTCTTTGGGTTTTCCTCAGTATCCTGTTTGCTAGAGCTCCCTGTTTCAAAACTCGGAGGTACAATTTCCTGTGTAGGCGAAGTGGCTACCAATTCTCCCTATAGTACTTTCGACAAGTCGTTTCTTCTGTGTCTTTGAAAACTAAATAAACTAGCCTGTTGATATGGGGGAAAAGCTTGGAATTTGTTCAACACTTCGTTAGGACCTGACCCCCCTGAATACTTCATCATGTGGGGAGTTTTCATGCACATATCTCTTCAGGTTGTATTGGGCCAGGTGGTTTTCCACGATTTTCTGTGGGTCGTGCCTTTTAAACTCGATGTCAACCAACTTGACATCCACCAAAGCTGCAGCCTCCACTTTGGAGTGACCAGAGTCTAATAATGAAAGAATACCAACCTGGAGAGGGAAGGTAGGCCATACCTTTTTTTGGGTTGCTTTCAGCTCCTTTCTGATGCCCCCTATCACTGTTTGATAATCCACTTCTCGGCATACTAGCCGGTCTGGTAAAAACCTGAGAGAGCATGGGGAGAGACTGAGCATCTGAAAACCCTGATGTAAGAGAAGTTTTCCTCTATGAACCAGTCTGTTATTTTGGCCAGGTTTCCCATGATTCTATCTTAAATCGAAGGGGGTGGACAACCATATAAATCTATATGAGCGGGCACCACTAAATGATGGTAGATTTCGTAGAAGAAATCTTTGGCCTTTTCCTCCCACAATTTGGAATGGTAAAAGTGTATAGGTTTTGCATTGGTTGGGGTCTAGCTCCAATTCATTAGTGGGAAAGGGGTTATGAAGCATATGGCATCCATAATATATGCAGACATGTAGAAAGGGGCAGATTGTCCCTTTGATTTAGCCAGCTGGTATTCGGTGATTTCTTTGGCCAGATTATCTGACAACATCTTAGCCCAGTTGAAAGAGTAGCCCTCGACCACTTCGTGCATAATTGGCACCCATGCAACCAGGAAATGGGTGGGACTTTTCTTCCCGAATAGCCCACAAAGCATCATAGCTACATAAATCATATGAGTATCTAACAACGTTGTGGCGTAAATGCCATGAGCGTCGGCTCTGAATTTTTCTGGGTGACCCCACCAGGACTTGATTATATCAGGATAGATTTTTTCATATTGAATACACTCATGTTGTTCAAACTCCATCAGAAACACAACATTGTGATTATATTTAAAAACGGGGGATAGCTTATACATTACTTGTCTGTGTTCCGGTCGAAAAGACCCAACAACGACCTTTTGAGAGTTGAAAACTCTCTTGGTTTGGATGTCGATGTTTTCCAGGGCCCAGCCTATCATGTCGTTATATGGCATGAGCCTCGGTCACCCAGATATCTTGCGAAGTTTTGACTGAGTTATATCCCTGAGTTTAGTTGCATGAGTTTCGTTTACTTCATCGCCGGAATCTTCTGGGCAATTTATAAGCTCATGTTCCAAAATCTCGAACACCTGTCTCCAAGATTTCACCGTGTCTATGGCTCGTGGTGTGGTATCTGATAAAATGTCTGCATTCGTATTTGCACCTTCACCAGTTGCTTTAATAATCTTCTGTGGTGCCATGATATCAATAAAATCATAATGGGGTTACCTCTTACAAGGGAATACATGAGCTTCTTACTTAGATAAAACTTACTACTTTGCGAAGATAAAAATAGTATTCAAAATAAAGCATTCTTATTCACCTCAGGTGCATTGATTCGAGTATACCTTTACCGACGAAAAAATTATTAACCTTAATGAGAAAGTATATCTGGCGATCCACAATCCACGCTAAAAATCATTGTCGTTGATTTATAATAAATGCCATTAATATTCGTTGGTTTGCGTTCGAGAGTTTTGGATGAAATAGATTCGAAATTTCCCGAATCGCGAATCCACGAATGGTTAATTATGAGATAATCCATGTTAAAACATTAATTAATCACATTTAACTTTAAGTGCTTCGGGGTTTTTAAAAGTAGCTCGAAAAGAAATCCCTGAAACTGCAAAATGATTTATTATCCGATAATTGCTTTTAAGTTTTCATTAATCATATTTAAGTTCAAGTATTTCGGAAGTTTGAACTTCCAATATTTCAGGATGTGACGAAAGGGAAATGTCTGAACTCCAAAGTGCGAAGTTGTTAACTATATTTTAACGAAGATTTACTTAATTAATTAAGAGTTAATATTTTGACACTTTAATGCTTCGTGAATTTGCGAGTTAGCTCTTTGTTATATTTTCGAAAGGCCATCTCCCGTAGTGACATGTCGAAAATGACGTCATTCTAGATGATGTGTTGGGACCAGGGGGTGCCACGTGTTACTTATAATTGTATGAATCTTCAAATGAAAATGTTGGAAATGGATGCCACATGTCAACCTAGGGAAGGCTCAAAAGATATGCGTGTACTATGACTTGTGTCCTTTAAAGGTTTATGAAAAAGGGATAACAAACACTTTCAGGTTTCGAGACTTTAACCATGAAGACATATCGAAATGCCCAAGGCATGAAGCTCTGAAGCAGCCTTTAGTGATTTGACTCTTTAACAATCAAGCGGCTCCAAAACTCTGGGAAAAAGGGGATCGTTCAATCAAATGGGGGAACTTCATCAACGAGGGATATCATGCACACATTATGACCAATTAACCAAAAATAAATTTGATCTGAATTTCGAAAATTAATTTCTTGAGTTACCACTTTGGGAAAGATTATATTTTCATGAAGTGGAGAATGCAAAGATCAAAGTTTAGGATTATATATGTTCCAACAGATTGCACCCAGTGTTCATGTGGACCTCCTTTGGCCATATTTTCCATCATTGTTGGACACCTCAAAGATCGCAGAACAGTTGAAACAGATAGAGCTCAACCCTGACTACATGGAACAAGCATCCAATGATAAGATAGTGGACACATATGTCAAGGGAACTCGCCAGCAGAGGATCCAACTTTATCAGGTTGTCAAGGCAAGGTATCTCCTACACCAAGGAAAGTGGCTCACCTGGGGCCAAATTCAACAGAAGTTTCCTCACCTAATGGGGGAATTCAACGCAATGGAGAGAATTGTTTCCTAAGGGGGGAGGACTGATCCAGGTGGATATTGGTGGCCACCCACATATTCCAACTCGCTCCTCTCGACAGTTTTAGTTCAGTACATTCTTCTGTACTTCTTTGTAATGGTGGGTTCTACACTTATGGGGTTCTCTGAAGCCCCACACATATTCTAGGTGGATACTAGTGGCCTCCCACCTAATCAAAATGGCTTATTTTGTATGTTTTCATGTCAGCACATCTTGTTGTACTTCCAGGGCCATTTTTGGGCCCTTAACAATGTTTTTTTGGCTCGCCATAGTCAAATCGTAGACATAGTCAGAGTTTGATGGCATAATGTGTAGTTATCTAAAAGACCTTTCCAATGGGCTATCACGTGCCTAAAACGGAGGTTGTATGCAAAAGTTACAACCCTGGAAAGTTGAGGTACCAACTTACTCATAGGGGCCCACATAACTTTTGGCGTTTCACTTCCTAGGGTTAGGTTTTTGGATGTTTAGGGTTTTAGAATTTGTGAGTAATATCAAAAAGGTCTCTGGAGCCTCATTGTAATCATTCTTCTCATATGGATGCGCATAGCAACCACATCTCTTCTCAAAGATAATTACCACCATTTGAGCAAGTGTTTCAATTCTGCAGTTTTACAGTTTTAGCCTATTTCATTTATTAAATGGAAGATATTGTTCACTGGATATTTGTGTTTTTCTTCATATCACTGTGTTTATTGTATTCAGTCTGTTAATCAGTTTGTTCCGCTCCTAAATCTGGATCACTAGGTGCATGGAATGTTGGAGAATGAAGGTTAAGCATAGACACCCATTAGGTTTTCTACAACCATTGCTAATTCTAGAGTAGAAATGGGAAGTAGTAACCATTGATTTTATTACTAAGTTGCCCAAGACAACAAGGAAACATGATTCAATAATGGTGGTAGTGGATAAGTTGGCAAAAGGTTGCACATTTTATTCCAACCAAGATGACTCATAACACAACCAACATTGCAGAGATATACATGAAGGAAATTGCTAGATTGCATGGAGTACCTAAGGCAATTGTTTCAGATAGAGATTTGAAATTTAATTCAAACTTTTGGAGACGATTGTTTAAGAGATTTGGCACACATTTGAATTTGAGCACATCATATCATCCACGGATAGATGGGAGAACAGAGAGATTCAACCAAGTGATTGAAGACATGTTAATGATCTATGTGATGGATAAGCAATCCAACTGGGAGGATTATTTTCATTTGGTTGAGTTTTGCTATAACAACAAGTATCAAGCTTCATTGAAAATGAGCCCATTTGAAGTTGTATATGGTAGAAAATTCAATACTCTGGTGAGTTGGAACAACCCCACATATTCAGTAATACTCACGTAATACTAGGGATAGAATTGCTCAAGGAAATGGAGGAGCAAATGGTTCAAATTAAGTAGAATTTGAAAGCATCACAAGACATGCAAGAAGTTATGCATATAAGAGAAAGATAGAAAAATAATTTAAAGTAGGAGAGAATGTATATTTTAAAGTGAAGCCTAAAAAGAGTTTATTGAATTTGGGAAGCTATACCAAGCTGGTAGTCAAATTCTTTAGTTCCTTTGAGATATTGGACATGATAGGACTAGTTGCATACATGTTTGCATTTTCTGCTTCGATGAATGTGCATAATTTATTTCATGTATCATTTTTGAAAAAATTATGTGCATGATCTAACCATGTAATTGATTGGACTTTGATTTAGGTGGAGCTATAAAGAGACTTTCAGGTAAAACTAATGTGTATACTAAACATGAAGGTCATGGTGCTTTGGAACAAATCCATAGGGCAAGTAAAGGTCCAGTGGACATGCTACATCCTTGTAGAAGAGACATGGGAGATAAAAAAATGCAATGTGGGAGGCATACTCGTAGTTATTTTGTAATGTCCCCTTTAAATTGATCATGACGGAGGATGACTCAATAGCCTATATGACTCTCGTAGGCTATAGTCAACAAGGGAAAGGTAGTCAAGGAGGTGTATTTGGTGTCACTAGAATGATAAATCCTAAAGTGACATGAAATAAAATAAATAATTATATTTAAATGAAATTGGAGGGAAAATAAAGTGAGGGTTTGATTTGGTAAAAAAAGCGAAAGATCTAGAAGGGTCGGAGGAAGGATAAATAGAGGGGTAACCCTTTTCATTGGCATTATGATTTGATCTCTCATTTTGGAGTGGTCTTGGAGCCATTGTTTTTTGGGGGTATAGAAAAACCCTTCCACTACTGCAATTTAGTTTCGGTGGTGCAATATCCACCCTAGCTAGACAAGAGGGGAGTCCACTTAGGATTTACACTAGATCTTCAGTTGGAGATTTATGTTTAGTTGGAGGTTTGTGCAAGAAGTTTGCGAAGATTTTCTAGAGAGGTCGATTTAGAATTTTACAGGTGGCAGGAGGGTTTTAGACAGACTGTAGATCAAGGATCCCCCGCGGGTTGAGTATGTGGCATCCTGCGAGGCCTCGCTAGATGTACAATAGTTTTCCCACAAGGACCTCTGTGATCGGGGTTGCAGCATGCCAATTAGAACGGGTTCATAGGGTGACAGGAGGATTGAAGAGTTGCTAGCAGAGTGGACGTTGCTAGAGCAAAGTGTCACAATGAGCATCATAGATTTGGAATCATTCCAACTTTTGTTGTATTGTTTATGTTAGTAGATTTGTGCAGCTTCCTTGCAACCATTAGATTTGTGTGTTCAGGAGTTGTTGTTAGAACCATCAAATATCATTGTATTGTTGTTTCCATCCATAATAAGATGCCATGGTTATCTACTCTATTTTATATCATTGTAGTGCAAGGGAAGCAACCTACCCCATGACCAGAATCATTAGAAGAAGTAGAAGTAAAGGAAGTTATGGGGGACTATCCTGAAGATAGAACCATATAGTTGTTGGAATCCATAGCTAATGGGCAGCAACGATTGATACAATTCCTGACACAATATTTTTTCGGCAACCAAGCAAACAAAAACCAGGGAGGTACCAATGGGAAGCATGTAGAGGCTAGCCATAGAGGTGGTAGGAATCTTAAAGGGAGTAATACCTATGTGCCGACACAAAGTGTCTTCCAGGTAGGTAGAAGAAAGGTACCCAAACTATTATTGCCACCATTCCTTGAGGAGCAGCCTACAAGAGCACCAGAGCAACAGGGAGTGGAAGAAATGAACTCCTACTTTAGGGAGTATCAATTTTTGGAAGAAGGAGCCTAGGAAACCATGTCTTACAACAACTACTGCTCAGGATGAGGAACAAGCCTAGGGCAGGCCAAAATCATCAAAATTTCAATTTCTTCTGCTCAAATTGAGGAATATAACTATCCTGTCTTTTAATAGGTCTGACAGGTGCACAACCCAAGCATGGGTACATAAGTTGGACACTTATTTCCAGCTTAACTCGATGATGGAGACGAAGGCGATCAATTTTTCCACTCTACATTTGTATGGAGAGGCTCATGAGTGGTGGGACCATGGGCTATTAACATTGGGTCATTCCAAACTCACATCATATGAGGATTTCACCCAAAGTCTAATGGACAGGTTCAATAGGAAGGACCTTGAGGTCCACTTTAGGGAGTTGGAACAACTGAGGAAGACAGGTACACCAGAGTCCTATGTTACAAAGTTCCAACGGATGGCAATCATGGTGACTGATGTTCATGAGTAGAGACTGTTGATGTTATTCACAGAGGGCTTGGATGAACCCTTAAGAGGTTGGGTGAAGGATTTCATGCCAATCACCCTACAAGAAGCCATCATGAAGACCCAAGATATGGTAGATACAATCCCCAAGAAGACATAGGCAAAAAAAATTATTCCACAAATGTGTCAGGTGTCAAAACCTCCCCAGAAGACATGGGCAGGGAAAAATAGGTTGGACGAGGAAACTTAGAGACAACTAAGGAAGGAGAATATTTGCTACAGTTGCAAGGAGTTGTGGGAACCAAGCCATCGATATATGGGTAAAGGTAAAGTCCATTATATTGAGGTTGTTTCCAATGAAGAGGATGACGATGATGATGAGGGCATTGGACAAGACAGTGGTGAGCCATCACATGCTATAGAGCAGGCACCATTGTAGGATAGCCTCAAGGGAGTAACCATTTCCACCCTTTCAAGAGTCCCTAAATATTACACCTTCAAGGTCAGAGGCATTGTGCAGGCCCAAAGGGTTACAACATTGGTTGATGGTGGGGCCACACACAACTTCATTGATGTTGCACTTGTCACCATGAGACAAATCTATGTGGAGGAATTCGAGGAATTCAATGTGGTGGTAGAAGATGCGTACAAAATGACATGTACTTAGAGGATAAGAGGATTGGAAGTAACATTGGGAAACTATACATTGAACGAAAACTTTTATGTCGTGGATTTATCATATACTCATGTGGTGCTAGGAGTTCAATGGTTGTACTCATTGGGATATATCTGCATGAATTATCAGGACATGAGGATGGAATTCCAAGACAAGGGTGGACAACGAGTCATCCTAATAGGTATGTCAACAGGTGCCCCCGGGATCGTGTCTAATCAACGCATGGAGGCCCTTTTTAGACATGAGGATGTGGCTTGTGCAACAGAGTGCTTGATCACCATGGAGAATCCATCACATGATTACCAACAATACCCTTTGGATATCGAGGCATTGCTTGGAAACCATGAAAGAGTATTTGAACCATTGCCAGCAGAAAGACCACCTGACAGAGGATTTTAGCATGTCATTGAGCTAGAAGAGGGGTCAAAGCCCATGATCACCACACCCTATAGGCATCCGAAGAGGTTCAAGGATGAAATAGAGAAGGCCATAAAGGAGTTGTTGGAGATGGGACATATCAGGCCTAGTTTTAGTCCCTTTGCTTCTTTAGTTGTACTAGTGAAGAAGAAGGACGGAACTATGAGGATGTGCATAGACTACAGGGAACTGAACAAGAATACCATAAAAAATCGATACTCAATACCTAGGTTTGATTAGATAATAGACGAATTTCATGGGGCAGTGTACTTATCAAAGGTTGATTTGCAATCATGATACCACCATATTCGGGTAAGAGAGGAGGATATCCATAAAACAACATTCATGTGTCACTGTGGGCACTATGAGTTTCTAGTCATGCCCTTTGGGTTGACTAACACACCAGCTACCTTTCAGTCGTGCATGAACCATATCTTCAACAAACAATTGAGGAAATTCTTACTGGTGTTCTTCAATGACCTTCTGATCTACAATAGGACATGGGAGGAACATTTGAAGCATGTGGACGAGATTCTCACCATTATGGAGGAGCAGTCATTTTTTTCATGGAGAAAAAGTGTGAGTTTAGGTTGACATAGATCCTCTATCTGGAGCACATGATTGGTGTTGAGGGAGTAAAGGTACATTAGGAGAAGATCCAGATAATCTTAGATTGGCCCACCCCCAGATCACTCATAGCTCTACGAGGATCCTTTAGGATATGCAGTTATTATAGATGCTTTGTGAAAGGATTTTCACAATTGGTTGTGCCCTTGATACACCTCACCAAGAAAGGGGCATTATGATAGTCAAAGGACACATAGGTAGCATTCGACAGAATGAAGAGGGTGATGAGCACTTGCCTAGCATTAGCACTCCTAGATTTCACGCAACCTTTTGTCCTGGAGTGTGACGCATCCGATGATGGGATAGGGGAAGTATTGATGCATAGCAAACACCCGATAGCTTTTGAGAGAAAAAAGCAAAGAGAACCATCATAAGGAGATGTTGGCCATCATGCATGCATTGATCAAGTTCAGAAAATACCTAGTAGGAGGATGCTTTGTGTTTAGGATTGACCATAACAACTTGAGATATTTCCAGGAGCAGCGAGATTTGAACGAGAGACAATAGAAATGGGTGAGTAAGGTGCGGGCATATGATTTTGACATTGAGTATGTAAAGGGGAAGAATAATATAGTTGTTTACACCTTATCCAGAATACTTGCAACTTTCTCCATGACACAAATATCAACATACTAGAAATCCATTTTTTTGGTGGAATACTCCAAGAACACCTTCGCATGTGAGTTGATAGAGGGAAGTATTCAAGATGACAAGTAAATGGTAGTGGATGACATCATATACTACAAAGACATGATCTATCATTTCCCTGAGTCCAAACTCAAGGATAAGATTTTGAGGAAAGTGTATGACACGCCACTCGTAGGGCATCTGAAAACCTACAAGCAGGTGAGGGAGAGATTTTCATGGAAGGGTCTCAAGGAGGATGTACTTTTTCATGTGATGGAGTGCAAGACTTTCCAACAAAACAAGTCAAAGTTTACACATCTGGCGGGACTGCTTCAACCATTGTCGATTCTGGAGCAAAAGTGGGATAGTATTTCCATGGAATTCATGACAAGATTTCCAAAGGTGTAGGGAAGGGACTTTATCTACATGGTAGTGGACATATTGACTAAATATGCACACTTATTTTCCATTCCTTCAGAGAACAGTTCATCTCATGTAGTAGATATGTTCTTTAGGGAGGTGCTCAGACTCCATGGTCTTTCGAGGAACATAGTCAGTGACCGGGATCGCAGGTTCCTCAACATGTTTTGGAAAAAGATATTCATGTTATCCGGGACAAAGTTGACACCTTGAATTAGATATCACCCCCAGATAGGCGAGAAGAACGAGATAGTAAACAAATGGATCGAGGGGTACTTGAGGAACTATGTGTCAGGGAAGAAATAGACATGGATAAAGTGGTTGCATATCAGGGAGCATTGTTACAATACCACTCATCACATGTCCATCAAGATGAACCCATTCATGGCATTGTATGGCTATGATGCTCCATCTTTTGTGGATTTGGCATTTGGAGAGAGCATAACTCTTAAGGCCAAATATTGGTTGCAGGAAAGTCGGGACATCTTGAGAGCCCTAAAGGAGAATTTGCAGGATACTCAGAATCAACATAATATGTATGCATATAGACATAGGGTAAAACATAGCTTTGAGGTTGGGGACCTAGTCTTCCTAAGGTTGCATCCTTACAAACAATCGTCGTTGAAAAAGAGTCGTGTAGAGAAGTTGAAGCCTCAGTTTTATGGACCCTATAGATTGATCATGAGAGTTGGTTAAGTAGTGTACGAGTTGGAGCTACTAGAGGGTAGCAAGATCCACAACACCTTCCATGTATTCTACCTCAAGAAGGCATTGGGACAACATGTCACAACTTCAACAGATATTCCTCCACTAGATGAGGAAGGGCAACTGGTTCTAGCTCCCGAGAGGATTGTTTATGTTAGGGAATGGAGGCTAGGGAGAAGAGTCATTCAAGAGTACTTGGTTGTATGGAGACAATTTCCCATGGAATATGTTACTTGGGAAGGAGAGCAGATCTTACAACACCCT
>ML841641.1:52353-70005 GCA_009831015.1 Picea engelmannii | reverse complement strand
AGTTGATTTTGAGGCTTTGTGCATGTAAGAAGATTGATCGAAGATAATAAACAAGACGAAGAGTTGGTGGATGTATCCCCAGGGTGGGGGTGAACCAAGTATATCATGTGTTGTGAATGATTTATTCTTTTTGGATGTTCTTTTGTTTATGTGAATCAATGCTTATCGCGATGTTAGATAATAGATGAATCTGATATGATATCTTAGTGCTAAATAATGTGAATGAATTCTAGATCTGATCTCTATTGGTACACTTAGTTCTTGAATCTGTTGGATCTGTGTGAATACTACGTTGATCTGTTGTTAGGATTTAGCTGCGTTGTAAACTAAGGTTGAATATTAATGAATCATAATTGCTAAGTTCTTTGTTAAGGTGTTAAAATCACAGATCTGTGTCCCAGCTAAGTTTGCAGATATCTGAGTCCTGCAAACACCCCTGCCTCTACCTCGGGTGAGACTTCATTTGCTTCGCAGGTGTTGTCAAAAGGATAGGTAGTTAGGGTTTTGTTGGTGCACTATTGTAGCATTGCACCCTGGGTATGCCTCTGTGCCAACAACTGCTGCTACTTGTTGCACTCAGATTTTATGGATGTTACAAACTCTTGCAGATCTGAAGGTAACTTATACTAATCCAATTCCACTTCACTGTGATAATACCAGTTCTATTAGTGTCTCAAAGAATCCTGCTCTCCATTCAAAGATGAAACATATCCCAATAAAGTATCATTTTCTCAAAGAGCAAGTTACAAACAAAGTTGTTCAGCTGAATTACATTCCTTCAACAAAACAAATTGCAGACATCTTTACTAAACTCCTAGCCAAGACACATTTTGAATACCTTCGTCGAAATATGGGTGTCATCCCTACTCTCACCTAAGCGATTCCATCCTGTTAGGGGGAGTATGTATTGGTTGAATATCTGATACCTCCAAAAAATACTGCAACATCTCAGGGGAAGCATGTTTTCTTTGACATTGATGTCAAAGGGGGAGGAAAGGAGTGGTCTGGATGCTATAGTTGGAGAATAGTGTAGCCTTCAGGGTTGCCATCAATGCCAAAGGGGGATATTGTTGGCATGTTTACAAGTAGAGTGTGCTTGTCATTGATGGCAAGAACAACAATGATGTTGGCAGGTTTACACACAGAGTGTGCATGGAAAGAACAGCAGTGAAAACACAGAAGAGAAAGCTCAAGAAGCTTAGGAGGAATAGCGTGAGTATGCAGAGATCAAATTCATCAGGACTCGCAGAACCTTTGAAACTTAGAGATTTTAGAAATCCAAAGCTCATGAGGAGAAGCGACAGTGGTCATTGGATCACCAATCCCAAATAAACGATGACTATTAGATCAACATCCCGTGACCAGAGGAAGTGCAGAGGAGAAGTACAGATCTGATCCGTTGGATCTGAGCACCGAGGATCAATAGTTGTTGGATCCAGAAATAAATGCATGAAGGCTAAGCCTTTGGATGAGCATAGGAGAGTGGACTTGTCAAAGTCCCAAAGTAAGCAGGGGGCGTCCATCATCAAGACTGATAGGTGGCACACGATCCTCAAACTCTGGAGAAAATTACTTCGAGGATTTTTTAGTTTGAGACTTGAAAAACCCGAAGCCCGGAGAGCCGGAGAGCCAGAGTAAATGTCAGTTGTCGGATCAATTTCGAGTGGAAGGACGAGATAAGATAGCAAAGCTGCATCACAAAAAGATCGATCCGCTGATCTAAGATCCTGATCGAACGAACAACATGCACTTCAGATATAAATATGCAAGGAGGTTATGCTCCTGAGAGTTTGAGAATTGAAAGTCCTGAAGGCCGGACTCGCGGAGGAGATCCTGATCGTATATTAAGGAGGACAGGTGTCAACATATCTTCCATTCCAAAAGATATCCAGTCAGAAGCAATAGGTTTGGCTCATGTTTAGACACCCAAAAAGCAAAATCAGGATAAGATCTGAACCGTTGGATCCACAGGACATGTGGCGATAGATCAGCATTTCGTTGACTCGCGAACTGTAAAATTCAAAGGCAGAGTTGTAGGAAATTGTGAAACGTGAAATTGCGATTTGATCGCAGTCGTCGATCAAAGGGAGAGATCTCGATGATTGATATGATATGGAGTATTTCAGATTTCGTGAGTTGTGAGAATCGAGGAAACTCGCAGCAGAATCTATAAAATGTGAAGTCGCAATAAGATCTGGACCATCGGATTACTGAGGATCATGGACCGTTGATCAGGCATGACAAATATTCACAGAATATCGCGAAACGCAAAATCATGAAATGCCTTTTTGAATAGGGATGTGGTCATAGTCAAGGTCACATTGTTGGCAAGTTAAGGGAGGAGCTAGCATGTCGCTAGGCTCCACATCGGAGATTGCCAAAATTGTGAAGCACACTTTTGATTAACGAGTGGTCACAGCTAGTGGTACCATCAGTGAACATTAAAGGGAGGAGCTAGCATAGCTAGGCTCTATTTCAGATATCAGGAGTTGGAAGAGTCAAGATGAATCACAGGAAAAATAGTTGAAACGCAAAATCATGAAACGCCTTTTTGATAGGCATATGATCACAGTTTGTGGTCATGTGAAAGGAAGGAGCTTAGCCAAAAAAGATAGCGCCCACTGTGTATTTTTTTCTTAGAAAGGGAAAAGGCACCAAGAGCATGAGCACACGGAGGTTCTCTGGGGAACTGCCAGAAACCATTGATTGTTTCTGCCAGAGAATTCGAAGAGGCTTCAGGGTGATCACAAGAGGAGCTCTAGAGTCTCGAGGTAACTTCTAGTAGTATGAAGATTAATCATAGAGACAATTGACAGATTGAAAAGTGACGAAGAGTTGCAACAGCCAGAGAGGCTAAAGAATCTAATAATAGTGGACATTCATGATGAACAGACTCAGTGTAACTGTCAGAGAGTATGAGGAGTTGCATGGATCATATGGAAGAGGACATGGTGGGTGAATGTTATGCAGAACAGAGAAGTGAGGCATAGCTCTTTGATAGTTTCTGCATGAGGGAAGAAGTTGGTTGTGCAGAGGATCAGAAGAGTATATAAGAGACGCAGTGCATAGAATGGTTGTGTTGTTGTTTAGAGTGATTCGTGCGGGTAGAAGCATGCATCGTGCAGGATAAGAAGCGAAGAAGAAGCAAGGAACATAAATGCATATCTGAAATAAGAGCAGAAAGAGCAGCAGATGCGAGGTGAGAGACACTGATGCAGGCATAGCAGAGTAGTGTAGCAGAACAATGATGAGACTGGTAAGCCATAGATAAATGTTGTATCACTGTGATAAAGTTGTAAAAAGAAAATATATATTTTTTAGGGTGGTAGGGAGGTAATAGGGAGGATTGGTGTCCTCAGAGTTTCAAGTGGGTGCTTGAACATAGGGAGTTGTAGCTTCCATCTGGTTGCAGCCAGAAAAACCAGGGTGGCAGGGTGGTGCAAGGGAGAACTATTGTTCTCTATTATATAGGTCGGTTCCTGTGTGACTGGAAGTTGGTGCTGGAACACTTAGGGAGTTGGTGCTTCCTTCTAGTGGGTGATAGAGAAACCAAGGAGTTGGTACTTCCTTCTTGTGGGTGTTAGAGAAACCAGAGAGTTGGTGCTCTCAGCAAGTTGCAGCTTGCAAAACAGAGGTGGTAGCCTCACAATGAGTTGGTGCTCATAAGAATGATAATGTACAAAAAATAAATATTACTTATCATATCAAGAAGAAGAAGAGTTTTTTCCCTTTACGGTTTTCCTCAGGAAATATCTATCTCTATACATTTCATGTGTGTGATTGATGTATAATATTCTATTGCTTACTCCCCTGCATCATTGTGATCATCATTGAGTGCTCTGTAAAGAGTTTAAAAAATGGGCATAATTGTTTAAGCACAGTAACAACTAATTCACCCCCCTCTCAGTTGTCCAACAGGTAGAAGGTTTAACTTCTTTTGGGATGAGGGCCAGGAAGTAGGAATTGGTATTCCCCCCTAGCTTACAAGATTTCTCGACATACTTTAGCCTTCTATAGAGATCATGCTTTATGATAACCCAAAGGTTCTGATAGAAGGAAATAGAGAACCCATTCAGGCTTGGTGATTTATTTGGGTCTAAGCACCAAATCAACCTCCTAACTTCTTCCTCCAATAGGTATTAAAAGAATCTTATTCTCCTCAATTGATATCATTTTCAGGATGTGCTATAGAATATCCTCCATGTTTATGATGTCTGAATCTTCTTGATGAGTGGAGAGACTATGAAAATGATGTCTTTTTGCCTCTTTTATTTCGTCATAATATGAAATCTTGGCATTGTCTTCTAGAATGATCTCTCTTACATTATTCTGAGACAAATTATATTTAACTTGTTTCTAGAATAAGATATTATTCCTATCTCCTACCTTTAACCATAAGATTCGATACTTTAGAAACCAATGCTCTTGTTCAAGTTTGATTTCCTTGTTTAGTTTCTTTTGTAGTTGTTCTCCTTCTCATGGACTTGGGAGGCGATTTATACTCTATCCATTTCATTATGCAACTCCTCTAGTTGGACTCTAATTGTTTCATTTTCAACTCTTGGAGATACAGAGTTAAATTTAGTCCATTTCTTCATCACTCTCTTAACCTTGTTAATTTTTTTCTCCCATATATAATTTGGAGTGCCCTAGATCCATGCTCTCCACAGTTGTTTGACAATTTCCACAAAATTTTCGTTTTGAATCCATATGGGATTGTACCTGAAGGGTAAATTTCTGTAGTCTAGGAATTCCTAGAGAATTAAAGATATAGGATTATGATCCAAGGTGATTTATAGGAGGATTTTCAAGTTCATTAGTTGGTTTTGCAAAAAGACATTGTTGTGCACCAAGAATCAATCTAATCTTGCTGCAATGTGCCCCTTATAAATTATTTTGTTTGTCCAAATAAATCTTCCTTTCATCATTTTTATATCAACGAGGTCCCAACAATTTATTAACTCCTCCATCCTCCCCCTAAAGGAGTCCTAGACAATTATTCCTCCCTTTTTTCTGAGCTTATTATGATTACATTGAAGTCCCTAGCTAAGATACAACCCTTAGCAACTTCTGAGTCTTTTAGATTAAGAATAGATCACCAACAAGCCTCTTTTCCCGTATAATTTATAGACATATAGATATTGAATAAAGAGAATATATTACCACTTCTAAAAAATTTGAATTGTGTGAGAATCCAATTTTGGATTTGAAAAGAAAATTCTAGATTTACCTCATGTTCATTCCACAAGGTGCATAATCCCCCAGATGCTCCTTGTGAGTCTTTTGTTATTCCTTTGCACTCTCTCCATATATGTTTCCCAATTTTTATTGCATCAATTGCTTTCATTTTGGTCTCCTGGAGAAATACAACAATGATATTTTCCACTTTTATTATATATTTTACTATAGTTACTTTGGGGTCACAGCCCAACCCCCCGCAATTCCAGGAGACTATTGATATCATTTGAGAGGTTTTGAAGAACCCCCTTTAAGGGAACATTGTTTCCAGGTGCTTTAAGAGGATTTTGACTATTTCTTGTCTTTTTCTCTAGGGTTTGTTGGAAACCCATCATTATTTCATTGTTTTCCCACTCCTCCCTTAGAATCCTAGCATCCTTTCTTCATAATTTCATCGAAAAGTAATCCTAAGATCCCTTTCATATGCCTCATCATCTATGGAGATCGATGCTTCCATTTGTTTGACTTTGGCCTCAGGAAAGGCTACTTCTACATATTTAAAGTTATCCACTTCTTCCAAACCTATTATTGTTTGGATAGCCTCTTCCTTATTGTTCCTTTGATCCTCTTTACCCTCATTTTTTACTTTAAGTTCCTTTAGCTTCCCTATATATTTCCTATTCCGTCCATGAGGGTTGTTTTGGACTAAAGGGGACTCCCTTGGATGAATGCTCTTTTCTTTTCCTTGATCTTCCTTTCCCTTGTCTTCCTTGGGATGTTTTGGGTGACCATACACAAGAGCGCCAAAACTGTTTTTCCCTAAGAGAGAAACCCTTGAAGCGGTGGATGAAGATCCATGTGGAGTAAATGAGGAAACTTTTGTGAACTTATTACCTCCAAATTATGAGAAAAAGTAGGAGAGGGTTTGGATCCCGACAAAGAATGGTATCTCATGCTCATGTTTACTCTAGTTCTTTCTTTCTTCGAGACCTCTTTCCACTATTCTTCCACCCTTGCAATTAAACTTTAAGGGTTACCAACTTTCTTGCAATATTTTTCAAATTTCCCATACTCATGGCACTATATGCACTTGAATGGGATTTTTTTTTAGTCCAACTATTGAAGATGTTTCTAGTTATCCATTGAAATCATCACTTCCTTAGGAAACCCTTTTTCCTAGTCGACCTTTAGATAGATCCTTACACACAAGAACATATTCTCTTTTGGATCCACCCTATCTATATATTTCCCAAGAGTGTTACTGATGCATCTCAGAGCATCATTTCTCCAACAATGGATATGAATATGCGGGAGCCTCACCCATACTGGAACATTTGAAGGTATATAATTTTCTAGGTTAAAATCCAGTGACTATCTATTCAATTACATTCCTCTTGTTCCTAGAAAGTACAGGCCATTGCAAAATATCAAATATTGGTCTTCTTTGAATTTGAATTTTAAGGCATAAAATCCTCTTCCACAAAAAAACTAATGAAGTTTCCCCTTGATGAGGGGATTCCATTATTTATGTACCCATGTAGCCAACGTCTTTGGAGAAGTCCATATTCCTCTAAATTGCCAAACTATAGCTTCCTGTTGTAGGGGATAATCGGCCTTTCCGACTAGAATTGACAGTCGACCAAGTCAAATATGTAATTCAGTTGACTATATAATTCAAGTATGTGAGTCGGTCGACTATCTAATTGGCTCAACCGATCAAGACAGTCAAGAAGTTGTAACTACCATGTAACCAAATACACAAGTATATATGTGAATATGCAATAGAGAAAATATGGCTATTGTTGTACATTATAAAGTGCATATTGATGGTTCTCCTACTAATTTGTGTATGCTTCCTTATATTTCTATGTGAATGTGTGTATAGAAGTGCCTTGTATATCTTGCTTTGTGTGTTGAAATACTAGTAACACCTGCATCATTTCCCCTAGATTACAACATTGATTTTGATGATGGTAGTTTTGAACTTGGGGATGTAAAATAATGCGCACGTAGATGTTAAGCCTGGAAGACATACACAAGTGGTGGGAGCTTAAGATCACTAATTACATAAAGAATTACACAAGGAGAAACTAATTGACACTAGTAGAAGCTTGAATGTAATTATTTTTTGAAACTCACGAATGATTCCTCGAAGCCATTCCATAAGTACTATTTGAATACCTTAACCGGCCTTCTAATGCGTAAACTAACTTCAAATGAATAATTAATGTTAAAAATCACCAACAGAGTTCGAACAAATCTAAATGAGTGGTTTGAAATAATTGTAGAATATTGTATTGAAGAACAAGCTATTGAAGATAGATCATCATTCGAAACAGTTAAATATAAATTTTACACTGATCTTCATGATGGTTTTCTTTGTATAGTTTCATCTTTGTTGCAAAAAAAAATTCTAGATAAAGGAGTCAGATATATCATTGAATACTAACCTCTTCTAAGTACACCTCCACCAAATTATAACTGGGAGAAGAAACAAGACGAATGAGAAGAATTCTTAGAAGCCAATTGCAAGGATACACATGAAGCTTGGACTACTTTATGAAGAAGTGAGCATGGAAATTATGGTTAACAACATTGACTTCGAGTAAGTCAGGTTGGTGATGGGGGGATTGATGATCCATGAGATGCCATAGTTAGATTCAACCACACTAAGGAAAATTAATGTTTAAATCAAGATGGAAGATCATTGAAAGAGGATATGTTCTAGAATCAAGAGGGAATACTGCATGCCAAATGTAGATCCATAAACCCTCACCTGACATCCAAAAATAGTAGAGGGATAAAAGGAAAAAGCGGAGAGAATAAATGTGAAACATGAGGGATCCATAGAGATTGAATCCAAAGAACCTCCAGGAGTAGTCGATCATTGGAGCGAGTGAGCAATCTAAGTTGAGAATGGGTCAACCAAACCTGGAAATAGAAGCATCCCTGATGGTTTCTGGGAGGAGTAGAAGCTTTCACTTGATAGAGGTAAGCAGAGGTTCCCTTCAACAAGTCAACATATTCAAAATTATGGATATCGATGACTCAGGACCCACGATATATTGATATCCTATTAAATATGTTATCCTACATATAAAAGTATTCCTTCACCAAAGGCTTCATATTGACCCTCAGTGTTCGAAGGTGTGGTATAGAACTAATGAATATGGCCATACGTGTGATCAAATTTTGATTGAAGTGCTAAATCATATTCAAGAAGAGGATATACTCCTCCACATCAAGGATCTCACGGACTCGACCCCTATCTAATTTTCTCATTGAAGAATAATCTAAATCAATAGATAGTGAGGACGAACTGACACATCCATTTGAAAGATGGTTTGTCGAGTATATAGATAAGGGTTTCCAAACAGATGAAATAATCACATCAAGTGAAGAATTTCAATTATTATTGGAGCATAATCTGATTGAATCCCAGTAGTAGATTGTGCCAGTCAAGTCGAGCGCTTAGCAATCGACTCCCCAAATCGAGGTAACATTGACTTCCTAGTCGGCTCCCTTAATAAATAGACAAACTCAAAATCTCTCCATTGTATAAATTTCTAAACCTATGAATAAAGCAACAATGGGTCTAAATCATATACCCATCTACGAAGGAGATGAATACTTCAAACGAAACTCATTCATTTGTGAAAAATTCTGGGATGCAGTTGATGTTATAGACAAAGACAAACAAATGGCACAATTTGGTGCCACATTACGAGCTAGGGCTCTCACTTGTTTCATGAACTTCACATAAAACCAAATAAGGTCAAAGTCATAAATCAAGCAAAAATTCATCATGTTCTTTAAGACTCAAGATGTCAATCACCTAGTTTCTTAGAAACTTAAGGAAATCAAGAAAATCCTAGGAGAAACCATACAAGAATACAACAGAATATTTGAATATGTCCTTAGCCAAATTTTGTATGTCATTGATGAAAATATCTTAGTTCAATGGTATGTTGCAGGACTCCCACAGAAAATCAGAGCTCCATTAAGAATGTATGATATTCAAACATGTGAAGAAGTATTGAAAAAGGCTCAACGTATAGAAACACGTGACGACAAACCATTGACTTCCTTGACGATGGAAAAAAGACTGGAAGAAAAACATGAAATTCTAAAACAATCGAAACGAACTTTGGTGCACCCTTTGTTTCAATGAAGGGCATAGAAAGGACTAATGCAAATTTATTGATGCACTAGATCGTGACATCCGTCGTATTCAAATCGAAACTTTCTATGACATTTTTCAATCCATGACAAATAATACGACTAGAGATTTTCCACATAATTTGAAAAATGCTAGACCAAAGTGGTGCCACATATGTGAAGAAAACAACCATTCAACATAAGAGTGTTGATTAAACGAATGAAATAATTCGAACGTGCACAAAATCTATCATACACGGGCTATTGAAAAGAAAAATAACTAAGGAGCTAAAAACATATATCAAGGTCATGATCAAGGTGGCTACTAAGTAAGAGGAGTATTTAGAGGAGGACGCGATCAAGGAGGTCGAGGACATGGTTGTTGTCGATACCACTACTTCAATTTCTAGAAAGAATATCGTATAAGATCTAATTGTCCCATTAAGGACATAAATGACTTGAAATTATGTAACATATGTGGAGGTGATGTGGAGGTGATGTGGAGTGCATGATCACGCACTCAAATAATGTCCCACAATACTATAAAAAGTGATTAATAAAAGGATTGTGAATATTTTATATAATGTGCCCAAACAAGAGGATCTAAACTGAAAGAATGTCCATGTAGTAACAAGATCAGGTGCAAATTGAGATAATTACAGAGAATCACCAATTCGACAACCAGGAAACCAGAATACCTACCCTGAACCATATCAATAAGAGAAGCTAATGCAGAAAGCGTTAAAAATTTTCAAGAACAACGACCAAGAAAAAGGAAGCGGAAGTAGGGGAAGCCAGCGAAACATGCCAGATACCAAATATGTTTTCTTAGATGAGTTCCTCTCGTTATTGAAAGAAAATAAGTTGGTTGGTCGCTTGATCAACTTGCTTAATATTTTGAGAGAGTATAAATAATATCAACGACCATATAAAATTATTTGACAATTGTCACAGGAAAAAAACATGAATGATTATGATCCCCAAGTCAACCTTGAGATCGACAGAAACAAGGTTAAGAAATCCATTGTCGAATTTGGATCATAAGTCAACATCCTTCCCTGGGATACATGGAAATGACTTGGAATACCTATGTTGGCACCGATGATGAATCACCTAAAGTTGGCAGATCAAATATTTAAAGATCCAATCATAATGCTCAAAAATGTAAAAAATCACATAATGGGAATTTCGACGACGATTGATTTTGAGGTAATTGATTTAGTCGAAGGTATCCTCGCTTACATTAGTAGGTATATCATGGGGTCAACATATGAAATCAATTGTCTCCCTTAAAAGAGATAGAATCAAATTGAAAGGAAGTGGTAAGAAAATCATTATACCTCTCGACCCAAAAGAAGGAAATCCATGGGTAGAAACATGGGATAAAGACCAGGAGGCTCAATGTCTATATCATATCATGAACTAGGGGAAATACAATGTTGAACCAAATACAGAAGGTGAAATATTAGTCGGTTACCTAGTGTCCATGGGGAAAAATTGGAACACATAACTATATAACTGGAAAATAGAGAACTATGAATCCCATGCAAAAGAGTGTTGGTCGATAGAGGAAATACTGATAAAATGATCGATATCATGCTTCACCATCCAAGAAGTCCCTATTGGATTTGAAAATAAAATAAAATAAACACCAACATTCATCCTAACCGACTTTAAGACATGCCCACTATTTTGATTCAACAAAAGAAACTCTCCATCGGTTCACATCGATGAAGTTTCAAAAGCAATGGGAGAAAATGGAAGAGTACAGAGCCTTGTCGAATATTTCACCGGGAAAACATATCTATGGTGGGATACTCATGCTCCCCACTTACAGACATAGACCACTTCTACAAAATACTTTGCCAAGAAATTCAAAGGATGGAATCTATCAAGAAATGTCGACATCCCAAGCTTCAAACCTGGTTTCGACCCAGTGGCCCATATCCATCAGTGCAAAAACAAATGGAGAAGAATTGGATATAGAGATGAAATAATTTGGCCACATATGCTTCCAAACACTCTGGATGATATACCACATAAATGGTATAAAATTGAATAATAAAATGGTCACACCTTCAACTAGAATGAAATAATAGAAAACTTCATAAGATACTTTGAGTTTATACCAAAAAAGGCACAACTGAGAGAAGCAACATTGGATATAAATAATTGTTTGGAAAAACAAAACCCTGATCAAGTTGAAAAAAGAGGCACGGATAGGAGACTATTGGTTAGACAAATAGACAACATAAATAGTTGACATGCTCCGTGAATATCAAGATGTTTTTTCTCATGATTACAAGGATATCAAAGGACTTATACAAGAGATAGGGGAGATGAAAATAGACCTTTTCCCAAGGTATAAACCTATTAATTAACAACCATATAATTCATACCATAAATACAAACCCATCGTGCAGAAAGAAATTGAGGCAATGTTAGTTGATATCATCATGTACATCATAGTTAAATCAGAATGGGAAAGTCCGATGGTTCTGCAACCCAAAAGTTATGACCCCAAAAAATTGAGCATGTGTGTTGATTTCCAGGGCCTCAAAAAAATGATTGTAACCAATCCATTCCCAATGTCATTCAAAAATGAAATCATCAATGAAGTCACGGGACATGAATGATATTCTTTTGCAAATGGATTCTTTGGGTATAATCAAGTTCCAGTTACCAAATAGGATTAAGAAAAAACAACTTTTGTGTCTAAATTTGGCTCGTTTTCATACAGAGTGATGCCCTTTGGCTTGAAGAATGCACTCACAGTCTTCTCAACGATTGTGGTCAAAGATTTTCAAGAATAGATCTATAAAATGATGGCTATCTATTTCAATGATTGTACAATCTACAACTTGATCAAAGACTACATCCAATGGCTAAGGATGATGCTAGAAATATGTCGATAGATTCATTTAGCCTTATAAATCCAAAAATGCATTTTTTCCACTACAATTGGTGTTTTTCTTGGACATATTGCATGGAAATATGGCATCAAAGTCGAGATGGCAAAGATTAAAGTAATTCTCGACTTGAAACCTCCAGTGAACCAAAAGAAAATTAAAATATTCCTTGGGCCACAAGCTATTATAGAAAATTCATCTAACATTACTCCGAAATCATCAATAGATGAGCTACTGCGAAAAGAAGTTGAATTTGCTTGGAGTCAATAATGCAATGAGTCTTTTGAACTACTAAAGAAAAAAATGGTAGAAACACCTATATTAGGATTTCCCGACTAGACAAAAAAAAATCATGTACATGTTGATGCATAAAATGTCGTTGTTGGATTAATCTTATCAAAACCATACGATGTCATGCTCTAACATCCAAATTCATATGCCAATCAGAAGCTCAATAAAGAATAACAAAATTATTCGACGATGGAAAGAGAAGCACTAGGTATGATTTTTTCTCTACAAAATTCAAACACTATTTGCTAGCAAAATCGTTCACATTCTTTACTGATCACCAAGATCTCAAGTACTTAGTGAACAAACCCGTTCATCATGAAAAAATATGTTGATGGTTATTACTATTTCAAGAATTTGACTTCGACATAGTAATTCGACCGGGAAAAAAAAATGTCGGCCCAGATCATCTATCTCGACTAGAAACAAAAGAAGAACTGACATGGATAGATGACGACTTACTTGATGCACACTTATTCCGAGTAGAAACCACCCCAAAAGACTTAAAATAAATAATACAATTTTTGGAGGAGGGGAAAGCTCCTAAATATCTTCCCACAAACAAAAAGAAGGCTTTAGCCTTAAAATCGAGACCATTCACCCTCATGAATGGATACTTGTAAAAACCATAGATAAACAATATCTTAATTTGATGTGCTTTAAAACATGAAAGATAAGATATAATAAAGGAAGCTCATGTTGGCCCTGCAGGAGGCCATTATCAATTCGACACGACAACACGAAAGATACTTCAGATAGGCCTTTGGTGGCCAACTTTGCATAAGGATTGTTGAGCAAAAGTGAAAGAATGTGACAGTTGTTAGCAGATGGGTTGACCGTGACGTAAAAATGAGATGCCCCTACACTCGGTAAACCATAGTTTACCATTTGAAATTTGAGATATTGACTTTGTGGGCCCATTCCCTTAGAAAGATAAAAGGACATCAAGAAAGAACCAGAGAAGAACAAAGATAAAGACAAAGAGAAAAGTGTCTGGAAAAGACAATGATAAATATGTTGAAAAAGAGTAAGAAAAGAGACATGATAAAGATAAGGAAAAGGACTCTAAGAAAATTCCAAAAAATGACTCAGAGAAAGCTGACGATGATCAACAATAGAAATCAAAAGAAAAAGAGAAGAAGAAAAAGAGGAAGAAGAGAGTCTATAGGAAAGAAACCACATCAAGTATCACAACATTTAAAATGTTCATGTCTGTTGGCTCATCCAACCCAACAATAGAAATAATTTTTGATCCATTTGTGGCATCCGATGCTCAAATATTTGATTTATATAATGAATTCTCAAAGGAGTCAACAAAAATATGGAAAAGAGCAATGAAAGTTGGATATTGGTTGGCAGAAAGGAAGGACAACAAAAAAAGAAGCATTAAAAATTTTCATTTCTTTAGTAAAAGATAAACTCAACATAGAACAATTGATTGAGGAAGTCGACCATCTTGAATCATTCAAAATACTAGTTGATATAGTATTCAAATCAAACCTCCAAGGTAAACATGAAGTTAGTTGGATAAAGGAGGAAAACAAGAAGATGATACAATAGCGTCGATGAGGGCTCAGTAGCTGAACCTTTTGTTCTTATTTGCCCAGAAGTTGATTTGGGTTGTTGTAGCCATGCAAGAGAGGTGCAGGTTGGATGAGAAAAAGTCTCAGTTGTTAGTCTGAGCAAAGGAGTTAGACGACTGCTGCTGCAGAGAGCACGCAGAGTCTGAAAGACTCAACACATGAAGTTGTTGAACGTCGAGCGCGAGGAGTGTGCATAAAGTCCCTCTGAAGGAGTTAGAGTGGATAACCTCAGGAGGTATATCACCTTCGTGATATCATTGAAAGAAAGCACGGGAAGTTTGATCGAAGAAGGGTCAAGCAAAGTTTTCAGGCGCAAGCTTGGAGAGCAAGTCTTGTGAAGAAACACTTAGTCATTTCAGAGAAATCTCACAGAGGAGAATCGATGGTCAGGATTCGCAGACGGGAGTCCCGAAGTCCCGTAGGCCGTTAGATCTCGGGAAAGTTGCGCAGGATTTAAGCCTAGCGAGCAAGAGAAGGGATCAGGGAGTCATCAGGACTTGACTCATCGGAAGATCGGGGTTTCTGCGGTCGTGAAACTCTGATAGAAAGGAATCGCGATCCGTGAATTCCCGAAAGGATCTCAACCGTTGATTTCCACAGGGACACGTGGCAAGAGATCCCAAGGATCGCGAATCGGAAGGTCGGGATTCCGGAGACAGGAGCCTTGTGTGTTGGCATCGCGATTGGCGATTTTTCAACACGGTAGTAGCCGTTGATCCACGAGACGCGTGTCCAAGGATCTGGGAGAGTCGGGGTTTAGTGTTTCGGGATTCTCGATGCCAAGAGAATCACAGAGGAGTTGCGAATTTCTGAAACGCGATTGTCCCACGGTCACGCCATTTGTGGTGGAAGACAGGTGTCGGGATGTCAGCTCTGTAGGGAGACGGTGACAGGTGGCATTGGCATATCGTGAGCTCGGGGATTTGCGAGTTGGAGCCACAAAGATTTGTGTCAAGGTTTGCGAGGTCGCGAGAGGCAATATCTCGGAAACCATCGATTAGCGTGTGGGCCACAGAGCGCAATAAAGAAGGACAGGTGGCATCGGAAGTCGGGGATTGGAGATCCATAAGGTGTGAGTTTCGTGCATTTCGATTTCACGAAGCCCAAATTTTCGATAGGGAACGGGCCATGCTCTCGTGGACCGAGAGGTCACATGTGAAAAGGAATTAGCCGAGGGGAGTTAAGGATCGGAGGGAGGTGGTATAGAGATCGGGAATCGGGGATTTCTAAGGCGAGTTGTTTACAATCTCGCAAAGGCCGATTTTCCAACAGGATCAATCCCGACCGAAGCAGGGAAAGCGTGAAGGGAATATTCATCGGGTTTCGGGGATTTTGAGACCCGAGTGCAGGACTCGCAATCTTGCAAGGTCCAATTCTTCGATAGGAAAAAGGAGATCGTCAGGAGAGCATCCAGTGGGTGTGGAAAAGTCCCGATAAGGGATTTCAGGAGCATTTTAGCTCTTTGGCCAGCGAAGAAGAAGGTCCTGGTGGTAGCAGACGTGCCCGGGTGGCTGTTTGCGTCAAGTGGTATCAGAGCGAGTCTTTGTTTGTATACTTCATATAGAGGGAGAAAAAGGAATTCACCATGCCGCCCAGAAGAGAAAGGCAATCACCTAATCCAGAAGACAGGGATGTGCGAAGAAGAGGTAGGCCGGCAGGGAATCCAGAGATGGAAAGGCAGATACGCGATCTCAGAGCGAGATTGGAAGATATGGAAGTAGCGCAAAGACGCACAACAAATGTCGGAGATTTAAGTGACTCCGAAGGAAAAGTTGAAGCCGAACAGCAGGGAGAAGTTGCAGCCGAGGATGCAGCCAATGAGCGGTTAATTAAAGCTATCGCCCGGATGAGTTCAAAGACAAAAATGGACATTCCAGTCTATGAAGGAAGTCTGGCTGCAGAAGAGTTGTTGGACTGGATTAGAGCTCTTAACACCTACTTCAATTATGAGGATATCGAAGAGGATAAAAAGGTAAGGCATGTTGTCACTAAATTGAAGGGACATGCAGTGTTATGGTGGGACGAGCTTCAAGCAGATAGACGTTCCAAAGGCAAACAAAAGAACAAAAGCTGGGATCGAATGATTGCAAAGATGAAGGCAAAATTCATCCCAAGGGATTATCAGATCACACTGTTCAGGAGAATGCAGAACCTGAGACAGAAGTTGATGATGGTGAAGGAGTATAACGAAGAATTCTACAAGATCAATATCAGAGCAGGTCATCGGGAGAGCGATGATGAAAAAGTTGCCAGGTATATGAATGGCTTAAGATACGATATCCGGGATGAGATGAGTATGACAATCGTCAGAACGGTTGAGGATGCATATCAAATGGCGTTGAAGGCTGAGGAAAAGCTGAGCCGAAAGCCAGCACAGTGAGGCAGAGGTAGGAGCCAGCCGAAAGGTAAGACAGTTTCCCAAGATAGGTTCCAGAAATCCAAGGATGAATGGAAGAAGCCTCGGACCAGAATGGAAAGAGGTGGAAGTTCTCAGCAAGGCCAGCACGCTGAACAGCGAAGGAAGCAGGCAGAACAGAGTGAAGGATACGCTGATGTTAATACTTTTCCTCGTACTAGAGGTAGAGGAGAGGCAGAGGAGGAACCATCACATGCTACACATGTGGGAAGAATGGGCACAAGGTAGTTGATTGTCCAGACAGGAAGAAAGATGGAGGAGAAGCTCACATTGTCGAGGTGCAAAGGCGAGTTGCTGAAGCAGAAG
This sequence comes from Picea engelmannii, assembly GCA_009831015.1. Classification (NCBI taxonomy): domain Eukaryota; kingdom Viridiplantae; phylum Streptophyta; class Pinopsida; order Pinales; family Pinaceae; genus Picea; species Picea engelmannii. The sequence goes on along the minus strand of ML841641.1, from coordinate 53,167 downwards.
ATGCAGAAGACGGAAGGTCACTGATGATGTGCAAAGTTCTTGTTACACCCGAGAAGGAGGTGGAGGACACAACTCAGAGAAGCAGACTGTTCAGAACCGCACGCAAGACCAAAGACAGGAAATGCAAGGTCATTCTAGATAGTGGAAGCACCGACAACCTCGTTTCAACCAAGATGGTGGAGAAACTAGAGCTAGAGACGACTAATCACCCGAGTCCGTATAAAGTCTCATGGCTATAGAAGGGACATCAGGTGAGTGTCACTAAACAGTGCTTAGTGGACATCAAGATAGGAGGATACAATGATAAAATACTCTATGATGTTATCCCTATGGATGTATGTCATTTATTGCTAGGCAGACCATGGCAATATGACAGAAACGTAGTTCATGATGGGAAGATGAATACGTACACTTTAGATAAGAACGGGAGAACACACATGTTACTTCCGATAAAAGATAAGGAGGCAAAATCGGAAGTGAACGACAGGATACTTCTCATGAGTGGGAAGGAACTTCTAGCAGAGGTAAAGAAGGAGGATCCACAATTCTTTGTGGTCAGAAAACCGAGAGTTGTTTTGACCAGCACAAGAGTGGATGATCTGCCCAAGGAAATTCATGAACTGTTGGAAGAGTTTGCTGATATAGTGGTGGAAGAATTACCTCATTCGTTGCCGCTGTTGTTGGGTATTTTACCCTACGGACTAATAAGCTAGGGTTCTAAGCCTATATGCAGATCATGACCCTTCAGATTTAACCTTTAACCTTCTACCCAAAATCTCAACCCCTTTTCTCAGACAAGCACAGGAAGAATGAA
>ML841641.1:29806-51428 GCA_009831015.1 Picea engelmannii | reverse complement strand
TTGTGATTCTGAAGGCATCCGCGGGCTGTAGTGGGCCTGCTAGCGGGTACCCGCGGGCTGTAGTGGGCCTGCTAGAGGGTACCCGCGGGCTGTAGTGGGCCTGCTAGCGGGTGCTTTTTAAAAATGGAGTTTTTAGAAGAGTTTTTCAGCATGGCTTTGGCAATGAATGGCAATGAGTTGGCCTGATGCCAGGTAAGCATATGTGGTGCAATTTAGGGTTATAACAGCCGCCAATGAGGAGCGTGAGCCATCACATAGACCTCATACCAGGAGCCAGTTTTCCGAACAAAGCCGCGTACAGGTTGATGCCGCAGGAGAATGAAGAGGTCAAAAGGCAGATACAGGAACTGCTGGATAAAGGACTGATCCGGGAAAGTTTAAGTCCGTGTGTCATTCCAACGGTACTGAGTCCAAAGAAAGATGGAGGTTGGAGAATGTGCACTAATTCCAGAGCCATTAACAAGATAACCATCAGGTATAGGTTTCCATTGCCATGGATGGATGACTTGATGGACTGCTTAAGTGGAGCAGAATTTTTTTCAAAGGTTGATTTGAAAAGCGGATACCATCAGATTCGCATGAGGGAAGGCGATGAGTGGAAGACAGCCTTCAAGACAAATGAAGGGTTATACGAATGGTTAGTCATGTCGTTTGGTTTGACAAATGCACCTAGTACATTCATGAGGCTGATGAATGAAGTGTTGAAAGAATTCATTGGTAAGTTTGTCATTGTTTATTTAGATGACATATTGATTTTCAGCAAAACGAAAGAAGAACATCTGAAGCATTTAGCTGCAGTAATGAGGAAGCTACAGCAAGAGAAGTTGTTGGTCAACATGAGGAAATATTCATTTATGAAGACAGAACTCATTTACTTAGGGTTTGTCATATCAGAAAATGAATTGAAGATGGATCCAAGTAAGGTAGAAGTAATCAAAAATTGGCCATCACCGAGAAATATTTTCGAGGTGAGGAGTTTCCATGGGTTAGCTAGTTTCTACCGAAAATTCATCAGGAATTTCAGTGGAATTAGCCCAGCAATGATGGACACAGTCAAGAAAAGACATAAATCTTTTCATTGGACTGAAGAGGCAGAGAAGAGCTTCAATCTGTTGAAGTGAAAGATCACAGAACAGCCGGTTTTGGTGTTGCCGAATTTTGCAAAGGTTTTCCAGGTGAAATGTGATGCAAGTGGCTTTGCCATAGGAGCGGTCTTGAGCCAGGAGGACAGACCAATTGCATATTTCAGTGAGAAGCTGGATGAGGCAAAGGTGAAGTATTCCACGTATGATAAAGAATTTTATGCTATCATACAAGCGTTGAAGAAGTGGAGGCATTACTTGATCCCAAAAGAATTTGTATTGTATAGTGATAATCATGCATTACAGTTTGTGACTCAGCAAGAGAAGCTGAATCAGAAACATGCAAAATGGGTAGAGTATATGCAGAATTTTACATTTGTAATTAAACACATTTCAGGGACTGCTAACAAAGTGGTTGATGCTTTGAGCAGGAAGTGTTTGTTGCTGCAGGAATTCCGAGTTAAGACATTGGGCTTTGAAAATCTTAAGGACATGTATGCAGGTGATGCAGATTTTCCTGAAGCATACGAGGCAGCTGAGAATCTAGTTCTCAGAGATAGAAGCCCGTGGATGGATTACATGATCCAGAATGGATTGTTGTTCAGAGGCAATTAGTTATGCATTCCAAATTGCTCCATGAGGAAGAACCTGCTAAAAGAAAAACACAGTGGTGGATTAGCAGGGCATTTTGGCCACGACAAGACATTTGCAAATCTGAGTGAAGCATATTTATGGCTAAAGATGCGAACAGATGTCAAGAAGCTTGTTGACAGGTGCAAAATTTGTCAGCATTCAAAGGGCAGGATGCAGAATGCGGGATTCTACCAATTGTTACCCATACCTGAGAGGCCATGGGATGAAATCAGCATGGATTTTGTATTAGGATTACCGAGGACGCAAAGAGGACATGATTCAATCTTTGTGGTAGTTGACAGATTTTCCAAAATGGCACATTTTATTCCATGCCAGAAGACTAACGATGCGACTCATATCGCGAATTTGTTCTTCAAGGAGATTGTTAGACTTCATGGTTTACCCAGAAGCATAGTATCGGACAGGGATACAAAGTTCATTGGACATTTCTGGAGGACACTGTGGAAGAAGATGCGGACTAACTTAATGTTTATTTCTGCCTATCATCCTCAAACGGATGGGCAAATAGAGGTGACAAATAGGAGTCTGGGATATTTACTCAGAAGTCTGGTGACAGAGCACCACAGCAGCTGGGATAATGTGTTGCCACAGGCAGAGTTTGCGTACAACGATTCAGTGAACAAAAGCATAGGTAAAAGTCTGTTTGAGATTGTATATGGCAGACAGCCAAGAGGAGTATCTGAACTGAGGGATTCAGAACAAATAATGACCAAGAGTGCAAGCGCTGAAGAATTCGCAGAGGCGATGGGAGAACTTCACAGCAGAGTGAAGCAGCGATTGCTAGAGTCGAACCAGGAATATAAGCGTAGAGCGGATCAACACCGGAGACAACTTCAATTCGAAGTTGGTGATCTAGTTATGGCACATCTGAGGAAGGAAAGGTTCCCAAGGGGAACATACAACAAGCTGAAGATGAAAAAAATTGGACCATGCAGAGTCCTCAGGAAGATAAGAGAAAATGCTTATGAGATTGAATTGTCGGATGAGATCGGAATATCTCCGACGTTCAATGTTTCAGACTTATATCCATATAAGGCTAAGGAAGCAGGAGCTGGAAGTGATGAACAGCCAGAAATTCACTGGCAGAAGCAAATGCCGATTCAAGAGAAGCCACAGATGGAGTATATACTTGACAAGAGGGTGAGTAAAAAGACCAGACGAAAACAATACTTCGAGTATCTGGTGAAATGGAAGAACCATCCAGTGGAAGATGCCAGTTGGGAGACAGAAGCAGTCATTCAAAAGCATGGACAGACCGTGCAGGAGCTCATGGATAGGAGCCCATGAAAGTTTTCAAGCCGACGAGTATGATGCAGGAGCATCGCCAACTCAGCAAGCGAGCCAGCACATCAAGCGAAAGATCAACCAGATAAACAAACCCAAATTTTTGAAAGTGCTTTGGGATTGTAGCGCAAGTATTAAATGAATCCTTTATGAAGGAGAGCCTTTTGTATTGTATCAGACCTCGAGCTATACGCTCTTGTCTGAATTAGATAGAAGGCATTTAATAGATTTAATGCAGGTAGATAGATGTTTAAGTCTAGATTAGACAGTTTTAGAGTCCGAGAGGGAAAACAGATATAGACACCCTCATTGTATCATTGTAAAAATAAGAATCAAGCATTCAGAAGAGAGGAGCAAGCAGATAAATTGTGAAGAACACCCATGTACAGAGGTTGAATTAATAGAATGAAATTCTGATTCAAATTCATGGCTGGTGTTGTTTCTCTGTGTATGTGGTTTATGTGCTTATGAATGTTTTCTTTCTGGTATGCAATTTCTTTGTATATGTTGTGCATGTGATTTCAAGGTTCAAACTAAAGTCTGAGAGGGAAGATAATAAGTTTCAATTGTTTCTCTATCTGAGCCAAGAGATTCCTGCAAGGTGTGCAGTTGAATTCATCCGCAAGGAGTGCGTCGATGAGGGCTCAGTAGCTGAACCTTTTGTTCTTATTTGCCCAGAAGTTGATTTGGGTTGTTGCAGCCATGCAAGAGAGGTGCAGGCTGGATGAGAAAAAGTCCCAGTTGTTAGTCTGAGCAAAGGAGTTAGACGACTGCTGCTGCAGACAGCGCGCAAAGTCTGAAAGACTCAACACATAAAGTTGTTGAACGTCGAGCGCGAGGAGTGTGCATAAAGTCCCTCTGAAGGAGTTAGAGTGGATAAGCTCAGGAGGTATAGCACCTTCATGATATCATTGAAAGAAAGCACGGGAAGTTTGATCGAAGAAGGGTCAAGCAGAGTTTTCAGGCGCAGGTTTGGAGAGCAAGTCTTGTGAAGAAACACTTAGTCATTTCAGAGAAATCTCACAGAGGAGAATCGACGGTCAGGATCGCAGACAGGAGTCCCGAAGTCTCGTAGGCCGTTAGATCTCAGGAAAGTTGCACAGGATTTAAGCCTAGCGAGCAAGAGAAGGGGTCAGGGAGTCATCGGGACTTGACTCATCGGAAGATCGGGGTTTCTGCGGTCGCGAAACTCTCATAGAAAGGAATCGCGATCCGTGAATTCCCGAAAGGATCTCAACCATTGATTTCCACAGGGACATGTGGCAAGAGATCCCAAGGATCGCGAATCGGAAGGTAGGGATTCCGGAGACAGGAGCCTTTTGTGTTGGCATCGCGATTGGCAATTTTCTAACATGGTAGTAGCCGTTGATCTGCAGGACGCGTGTCCAAGGATCTGGGAGAGTCGGGGTTCGACGTTTCAGGATTCTCGGTGCCAATAAAATCACGGAGGAGTCGCGAATTTCTGAAACGCGACTGTCCCACAGTCACGCCATTTGTGGTGGAAGACAGGTGTCGGGATGTCAGCCCTGTAGGGAGACAACGACAGGTGGCATCGGCATATCGTGAGCTCGGGGGTTCGCGAGTTGGAGCCACAAATATTTGTGTCAAGGTTTGCGAGGTTGCGAGAGGTGATATCTCGGCAACCATTGATTAGCGTGTGGGCCACAGAGCGCAATAAAGAAGGACAGGTGGCATCAAAAGTCGGGGATCGGAGATCCAAAATGCGTGAGTTCCGCGCATTTCAATTTCGCGAAGCCCGAATTTTCGATAGGGAACGGGTCGTGCTCTTGTGGACCGAGAGGTCACATGTGAAAAGGAATTAGCCGAGGGGAGCTAAGGATCGGAGGGAGGTGGTATCAAGATCGAGAATCGGGGATTTCCGAGGCGAGTTGTTTACAATCTCGCAAAGGTCTATTTTCTGACAGGATCAATCCCGACCGAAGCAGGGAAAGCGTGAAGGGAATATTCATCGGGTTTCGGGGATTTTGAGACCCAAGTGCAGGACTCGCAATCTTGCGAGGTTCGATTCTTCGATAGGCAAAAGGAGATCGTCAGGAGAGCATCCTGTGGGTGCGGAAAAGTCCCGATAAGGGATTTGAGGAGCATTTTAGCTCTTCGGCTAGTGAAGAAGGTCTTGGTGGTAGCAGACATGCCCAGGTGGTCATTTGTGTCACATACTCAATTGATGAATGGTACATTTTCACCCAACATCTACATTGACTGGCCCCAAACATATATCATACTGCATTTGAAAACTTTCCACAATATCCAACATGACAACATTGCTTGGGTGTCGCCTCCCCGTATAGACATAGGTTCCATTTTTTCAATCTGGATATGTCTGAATCCAATTTTCCGAGTATGAGTCACCATTCCATGACTCTGGAAGTTATAGTAGAAGGAACAACAAAATCACAGCTAGATAAAGGTGTCACAACACTGGATCCATGAGTGCACTTATACTAGTGGCCTGAAACAATTCCAGAAGAAACAGTTGGCCAAATAGAATAGTTGGGAGAGAAGACAGAGCTCGTAGAATCAACAACCCATGATCCAGTCACCAATGAGTAAAATATGGGAGAAAAAATCAATTTTGACACCATTTATGTTTTCTTTTTGAAGTGTAAATTTAGTTTTTTCTACAATAAAGTTTGTATATTTGTAAAAATATAATGTAATATAACTAGGTGTGGGGGGGGGGAGTTTTGAAGGACCAGTTGACCCCATCGACTAGACTACAACCTCAGTTTGAACAACCGACCAAAATTTTCAATGTCATGTTGACTCGACTAGCACTATGACAAGACATGTCGGCCACACAAGTGATAATCATATTGGGTAATACACAAATATGATTGATGACATCATTTCCTCCACTAGCAGTCACCCTAGATTCGTGCCAAAATTAATATAAGATGAACTTGAGGGAGGATACAAGAAATCAGCTGGAAGCAAATAATTCTTGCATGAAAATAGATCATAGTGAGATATATGACGGTTGATCCATCAACATGGATATTTCCTCTAATAGGGACCATTTTCTCCCAACAGTATGAAGAGATTCACTTGTTTTCGCAAAGGAGAGAAGGTACTCACTCCATTAGCAATAACACACTACAAAACCGACATTATACTACGCAGTTCATCCTAAGGCACTTTCGCACCAACTAGTCGCCAGTCAACTCCAACACAGATTTGATAAATGGGATTCAAGGTTGTTGGCGATTTTCTTCAACAAGGGACTTAGGTTGAGAGGAATGACTGAGTCTTTCTTCCATCCAACATATCACCACAACAATCAAATACATCTTGTGAGAGTGGTGATCGAATCAAGTTTACAAACAAAGTCCACTAGTCTAGCAACACATAGTTCACACCTACTAAGTTATCTTGAAGGAGCCAATCCGGATGAGCTCGACCGACCAAGCACATACTTCTTCATAATTTCATAACGAGATGTCCTACTCTTCTAAAATTTCATCAAGAATGGTCTGAAAGAATCCAACAACATCATCAAAGGAAACCTTGGAAGATCCAACATAGTCATTGATTTCAATTATTCTCTGTCTCATTCAAAAAATTGTGAGCAATTTATGTTAATGTAATAGTCACAACCTCCCATTTTCTCGGGGTGAGCAAGGGATTGAGGTAGAGGGAGATGTTGTATGGGCTAGTTGACCCTGTCAACTAGACCAGACAATCGACCAAGTCAGAGATATAAGTCAATCAATTGTCTAAGTCAAGTATGTGAGTCGGTCGACTATCCAGTTGGGTCAACTGATCGAGGCAGCTAGGAAGTACGTGTAACTGCCATGTAACCAAATAAACGCATATATATGTGACTATGTAACAGAGAAAAGATGGTTGTTGTTGTACATAATAAAGTGCATATTGTTGGATCTCCTACTATTTTGTGTATGCTTCCTTATATGTCTATGTGAATGTGTGTATAATAGTGTGTTGTATATATTTCTCTATGTGATGCACTACTGGTAACACCTGCCTATTTTGCCCTAAATTACAACACTTCCTCATCATGGGGGGTTGCCCCCCCCCCCTCCAACTCTTGGATCCATGCCATGTCATCTTCGATCTAGGGTTTTTTCAGTTCTCTCGGTGCTGGTGCTCTCTTTAAATAAATTATATTATTCATCACCATATTTTTCTAAATAATCACTAAGAATTGAGAGAATGTTAAATCAATGACTCATGAAAGTAAGAAGTAATTCATCACTAAAGGGAATCATTGATTTCCTAGGTGCCTTCTTGCAACTTGAGGCCATGTTTAGATAGTCTCTCAACTTCCAAGTTGTTTTTCCTATACACATGAACAAATTTAATGTGAGAAAATGAAGCTTGGAGGTTCTTGATATCACATAACAACGACTGGAGAATGAAGTTCCTTAACACATCTTATCCCTTTAACCATTTTATCACTATGGGAGAGTCTTTAAGCACTTGGATTTGTCGATTTGGAGAAATCTCACCCATCATAAATATTGTCAATTTAAAACTAATTATTCTTAAATTTATATTAATTAAAAAAGAGAATTTGTAAATCCTATTGGGCCTCTTTCTTAAAATCACAAGAAAATGATATATCATATATTGTTCCTTTTTCTTCACTTTTGACAAAATGAGGTTGGAGTTTTGGAGTTAGACCATTTACTTAGAATTGTTTCCTTAGAATGGTACTTAAATTCATGAGGACAACTTCTTAGTTCGACACCTCACTCAAATGGGACTTACTCAGAGCAGAGTCTCCTCGAGAGGCAACTCAATATCCCATTAACCCAACATTGGTGCAATTTTAAGAGTTGATAACGGTTGAAATCTCATTTGGTGAAAGGCTAGCCTTACTTTTATCAACTCAGTCATTTAGTGAAGTTATAATTATTTAAAGTTTGATAAAGTCAAATGTTTATTGTGCATTCTATTATATTACTATTTTAATTGTTTTAAATAAAAAATTATTTAACAAAATAGAATGTTTGAATTTTTTTTTACACTAAAGCACACCAATCTTAAAATACATAAACCTCAAATATATAACAGTATAAACTTAAATACATAGCGAAATTTTGAGCTCAATATCACATTAATATATATTAAAAATATGTATTGAGCTCAAGATCACAACAATATATATTTAAAATATGTTTAATGTGATTGTGAAAAGTGTAGATACTTCAAACATATTAATCTGTAATTTTCATTGTTTTCAACTTTCATAAAATAATAATTAAATATTTAATTAATTATTAAATATTTTTTAATTATAAAATTTAATAATATATAGTTTTTTATAGTTTTTATGGTTTCTAAAATAATTTAATAATTATAAAAAAAAATTCAAAATCTCATACGCAACACAGTTTTTATACAGAAATTTTCCTGACATTATTAATTTTTATCATCACCTTCATTGAATAGTATATTAATACTTTATCATCTTCTTTAATATGTTATATCCTAATCTCAACGAGTATTTCTAATACTTTAGTCATTTCTATTCGTTATCCTCTCTCCTCAACTCACTTTTAATCTTTATTTTAATACTTTATTATTATTCCCATTCTTATTTTTTTAATGAAAATTGAAAATTATATTATAAACTAACCACTTTATATGCAATAAAAATGTGAAGTGTAATATGAAAACAATAAGGTAATGTGAGATTCATCATTAGATATTCCAAACATAACCAATCAATTGRTTTRTGTGAAGTTAAACATCCTCCTACATCTCTAAAGTTTAATAGAGTATTTTTTGATAATCCCTTTTTATTATTACACAATAGTAGTGAGTAYMTACATTAAGTTGTGAACAATCACTTAACTTGACATAGMAGGSTTTCGTAATTGAATGGTCCATGTGTGAGTATCGTGTTTACCATTTCTTGTGAAAAATAACATAACACTCAGGTGGATCTTTAGCAATGCCTCACTTTCATCGAAACGACTCTAATCATTATAATGACCAATAAATTTGAAATGTTATAACTTCATTTGAAATAAAAATCATATTTCCTTGAATAAGAAGAAACCTTGGGTTTATGAATAAATGTAGATTCAGAAAATAACACGGTTGAGAAATTAGGTTGGATGCAACCAAACATACATAGATTGGGGAGAAACTTGTTAAATTTGTGTTACAAGGAATAAATCTTTATGGTTTGGGGTAGGACCACAACAAACAGAACGTCCCCAAGAAATCAACTCAAATATCAAATATGATTGATAAATGGAAATGTCAAAAAAAGAAAGGCTATGAGACTACCTCTTTTGGATGTTTGTAGGAGATCGTCGTTGATCTCGCAATCCAATGCTCAGTACCTACAACTTGTCCTCAACATCCAAGATACATAGGCATATGGAAAATGTATGAAATGTCAACATATAAACTAGCATAATCCATCAACATGTATATCAAATTTATTCATGGAAAATAATATAAACCTTTGCAACATATAATTGGACAAGAAAATAGTATTTTTATTCATATAATCAGCAGAAGTACATAGGTGACAACCTTATGTATCAACAACTCATCAAAATTGAGAAACTAAGTCCCTCCACCTAGTCCTTCACCACTTCAATCCTCCATAAGGAAAGCTCGCAAGTTATAGGAGTAATTGGGTTCCTCCTCCACAAAATAGGGAGAGCTTGGGGGATGAGCATAACAAGAGTTCAGACTTAAAGGACTAAGGGATGCAAACTCAAAGATGTAATATGGGGAAAAATTTCTCCAGAGTGTACTTGCTCTCAACTTTTATTTTTTTCTTCAAGGCTTGTATATGGCTCAATTCATAGCCTTCAAAGGGAATTGAAGGGTAGAATCAGAGTGTTTCCAACATATGAAAGTCTAAGGATCATGGATCCCGTGACTTGGCATGGAAAATAAGAAATGTTTTTAATTTTGAGTACAAAACCTGATGTACGCAGGATGTAATGGAGAAACCTACGTATACGTATGTTGTATAACTGTAGCCCACGTATATGTACAATTTTTTGAATTTTTGACTTTTGACTAAGCAAGATGGGGAAATTGAGTCTACAGAGGTTAAAGGTAGGCCACCAAATAATGATGCATAGAGTGTGGAAAAAATTGTTATAATGTATGCCTCGTAACGTGTGAGGTTAGAGGAGCAATCACAATGGCCAAAATACATTACAATTCCTAGATGTGGAGTAGTGAGGACCCATCTGAAGGAACTAGTCACCCGTCAGAATATTACAATACATATTGACTTTGCACACATGGTTTCCAATTTGAATTCACTGTAGATCCATGTGCATATATATAAGATATTTTTTCATGGCCATGAAGAGGCAATACAAAGTAGACATAAGCCATAGGTGGTCATAGCCACGAACAAAACATAATGGAGTGCAGTCTCAAAATCAATTGATGATATCTAGATACAATGAAGTACAATCTGATCTTCCATGATAACTGAAGTGATATAGGACTGGTGCGATGAAATAAAACAACGGGTATGAGTTGTTGCTATTGTGAGTTTGAGGTCTTCTACACTAATTGTTGATGGTGCAAGTCCGCATCGTGCAAATAAAGTAGTTGAAGTCGAACACAATGAGACTTCGTTTGATTACTGGTCATTGAGGTATACCGTTAAAAAATGTGAGACAACCCACCGATGATGAAAGTAGGAGTCAAGGCACCGAGTACATTCAACAAGTGTGAATAAAAGTGTTGAGATCGAAAATTTGAAGAATCCATTGAGCAGGAGACATTAAGGTATTCATAATTGTCGATGATGAGAGAACTTGCCACTGATGACACCAAGCCTATAGGTACTCTTATAACTCTAGATTTCGATTCCATAATAGATGAGATGAAGTCGATGGAATGAGATCCACTAAGAGGAGGGAATTAAGGTATCCCCCATCATCTGGTGTGAGGTACAAGGAAACACTTGATGATTAGGAAGAACTCATATGAACAAAATATGCACGAACCAATGACCATGTGTGTCTCTCGCGTGCACTTGATGCAAGTATTACACAAAAGAGATCCTCTGAATAACAATCATTAATGAAAACTACTAACAGGGGCGAGGAAATCACCAATAGGGTCTAATGGAATCCAAAACATTGCATGAATCCCAATGTGTGAATATATTTCTTGTCGTCGAGCACAAAGGAAACCACCCAGTCAACAACCAATGAAGAGATGTCATCTGTTGGGTTCAAGGTCACCTACCAATGATGAAAGTAGGCCCAAGGTGCAAGGTAGGAAAACAACTTCGTGTGATTTTGAGATGCACTTATAAAGGGATGGCCGACATGCAAAGTCGAGAATTCCTAGGAATGGTCGACACAGGTTTAGACTTACTTTGAACAAGGGAGTGAGACAGATGGAAAACTCAGGCAACAGAGAATCAAAACTGAACATTGAAAAAATTTTGTGATGTGGGAAGGATAAAAAAACTCTCCATAGGGACTGTGTAACACCCCTGTTTCCCCCAGATTGTAATTAATCATAAAATAGGATTACCATGCTAAGGCATGTGGACAGTGTAAATGTATTATTGTTTGAGTTGCCAATAACTGACTGTGGGGGTGAAGCCTTGAAAGTACTAGCCATGATATCACTAGAGGAAAGATTGTGAAAACTATAAGAGAGGGTTCATTATATCAAATAACCCCAAATTTCCCTTGATGGGGATAATAAATCTCCTTCGAATCCCAAGGAGAGAAACTAATTAATGAAGAAAGGACCAGTGGTTGAATTATCAACCACTCCCATGAATGAAAGCATGGTTTGTGTAACGTCCCCGACCATCAAACCCCATTGTCGGGCAATGCTACTACGTGAAACATTCTCATACTTATATATATAACATGCATATTAAATCAAATTAACACATTTAACATAGAGTTACTACTATTATACAGACTTAAATAGAATTAACAATAATTCCACTTGCAACGGAATACATGATAATATTACAAGCATCACAGACATGCATTTTAATTGAAATTAAACACATAATGATACTTATCTTTGAAACTGTAGTAATTCCTCCAACTATGTGCAGACATTCCACAAACCTCCCATCCTTAGACAACATTGCTCATCACGCTCAGCAATGGGTCACCCTTGAGCTGGGACTAAGCTCCACCCAAGGAAAGGGAATCCTAGACTAGGTTGAGGTTACAGGAAAACTGCACAATACAACCAGAAGGATTCTCTCTAGGAGCCTTCTTACGCCCACTACTCATGAAATCGCATTCCCCACATGCATGTTCCACCTGGGAGTATACACCTTCACAAGCACAGTCCATCAGTGCTTCACCTCCCTCTCTAGGTCTCGGAAACAGGCCGGATCAAGAATTCTCAGAGCTCCGTAGGTGGTGCTGGACTCTCTATGGGAGAAAATGACTTCCCAACAGACTCTCTCACTTGGAGATAGCTGCTCACAAGCCTGACAACCTGCCTCTTCTACCACGGGCCTAACAACGCGCTTCTTCAGCACACTCCTCAACTCAGCTCCAACTAGGTGAGGACAACAGTGATGGTTCAACACTCATTCACACAGGGATGACCGTAGCAACAACATATGGGCATGACACCACAGGCGGCAACAACCCACGCTAAAACATGACACAAATAAGGCGATTACTCAGGTGTCGGGTTCCTCAGAAGACATAAAATGGTTCACGGATTTCTAGTTTTCAGGTGCTTGCGTGAATATTGCAAAGATCGAATATAGAGGCCATAGGATTCATGGAAATACACCAATCAGCTTCACGGTTCTCATTTTCAGGATGCATGACAAGAAAATTAAGCAGAGGTCAATTACAGAGGTCTCACGGTTTCAAACGGAGGATCGGGAAAACTGGCAGAACAAACCCCCAACTCAATTGATGCTTCAGCTTTTAACTACATGCGCCTAGGTTGACACTTGTCTTCCTGGAGCTGCATGTGTTCCCTTTTCGCACGTGTTGGAGTTGCATGTGTTGCCTCTCCCAGGACTTAGGATAAAAAAACTTGTCTTTCACATAGTTTTGGAATATTAATAAATTATTATTCTCAAGGACTTAAGCCCCTAAGCTTAGCCCCTCTTTCCAACCTTTCGGCCCCTTTTCCCTTACCCACCATGTGGAATCTTAGTCCCCCATAACTCTTTCTTCATGGTCGGTCTACACGCAGTGATGTTTATATATTATATTAATGATCTGCATAATTACATATACAAAATTAGGCTCCTAGCCTTTAACACTTAGGCTCTCCGACCTAATAAACACATAAGCCCACCAACTTATCAATACTCAACTCACCAGCCTACAAAACATTATTACAATTCATAATATAACTAGGGCACGTCCTTGGGGTATTACAATCCCCTCCCCTTATTTTTGCACTATCCTCAATGCAACTTTTACACAGCATCAGCAAGATTTTCCAAATCTTCAAAAAGATACAGGTATTCTGCCCGAATAGCATCCTCATGCTCCCATGTCGTGTCCTTAGGACCGTACCAGGTCCACTGGACCTTTAAAAGCCTTATGGATCGATTCCTGAGATGTTTTCTTTTTCGATCCAATATGCACATAGAATGCACTTGCATGACACCTTCTTGCTCCACCTGAATCACATTCCAATCAATAACATGATTAGCATCATGTATATATTTCTTAAGCAATGAAACATGAAACACATTATGTACAGTCATGGATGAAAGCAATGCAAGCATATATGCAACTAGTCCAATCCTTTCTAGGATTTCAAATGGCCCAAAAAATCAGGTTGCCAACTTGGTGCAGTTTCCTAGCTTCAGAGAACTTTTATTGGTTTTCACTTTTAGGAAAACATGATCGCCCACTTTAAACTCTCTGTGGGTTTTTTTTTTACCAGCATAGCTTTTCTACTTGTCTTAGGAAGCTTTCAAATTATGCTTAATCTTCATCATTTGCTCTTCCATTTCCTTGAGCAACTATGGCCCAACCACCGCCCTATCAGCTGGATTATCCCAGCTTACTAGAGTATTGCACTTTCTTCCATAAAGTGCTTCAAATGGGCTCATCTTCAATGATGTTTGATACCCATTGTTGTAGGCAAATTCTACCAAGTGTAGGTAGTCTTCCCATTTAGATGGTTTGTCCATCACATACATCCTTAGTATGTCTTCTATTCCTCAATTCACCCGCTCTATCTGCCCATCAGACTCAAGATGATAGGTTGTGCTAAAGTTCAGATTCATTCCAAACCCCTTGAATAACCCTTTCCAGAAATTTGAGGTAAATTTCGGGTCTCTGTCAGACAATATTGTCTTAGGAATTCCGTGCAATCGTGCCACTTCCTTCATAAATATGTTGGCAACATCTGTTGCCTTGTGAGTAGTCTTTAACCGAATGACGTGGGCAACTTTCGTAAGCTTGTCCACCACCACCATGATTGAATCATGCTACTTGTCTGTTCTGGGCAATCCTATGATGAAATCCATTGTCACTACCTCCCACTTCCACTCAGGAATGGGTAAAGGCTGCAACAATCTTGTTGGGTGCCTGTGTTCATCTTTAACCTTTTGGCACTCCATACATCTAGCGATGTATTCAACAATCTCTTTCTTCATACATGAACAAAAGTAATGGCTCTTGACTACTGCCACGGTCTTCTGGTATCCAGGGTGCCCAGCATAAGGTACGTTATGCATTTCTTTCAAAATTGCAAGTTTCAAATCCTGAACATTAGGTACATAAGCTCTGTTTTTGTACAAAAGCGTTCCATCAACTCCAAAATTATAATCTTCCACTCCTTACAGCGTCTTACCTTGTTGTATCTTCGCTACCAAATTCCTGTACTGCAAGTTTGCTCTTGCAGCTTCCAAAACTCTGCCTTTAATATCAGTTCGGTACATGATAATGATCGTAGCATGCAATTCATGCACCCTCCTGCTGAGTGCATCAACCACTTTATTCTCCTTCCCTTTGATATGCTTGATATCAAAATCGTACTCACAGAGAAAATCCAACCACCTACTCTGTCTAGCATTCAAGTTTGGTTGATCAAACAAGCACTTCAGACCGATATGGCCTATCCTCAATTCAAACCTCCTTCCCATGAGGTAATGTCTCCATTTCCTCAGAGCGTGAACGATGGTCACCAACTCCAAATCATGAGTTGTGTAGTTATTTTCGTGCTCTTTCAAATTTTTGAATTCATAATAAATTACGAATCCATTCTGACTGAGGAGTCCTCCTAGGCCTTATTTAAATGCATTTGTGCACACCACAAAATCTTCATTTGGGTTTGCGATCCTCATGATTGGAGCACTAGTTAACAACTGTTTCAATTGTTGGAAGCTTCTCTCACATTCCTCTATCCACTGAAATTTCTTCTCCTTCCTTTGCAAGGAAGTGATAGGGTGAGTTATCCTCAAGAACCCTGCTATAAACCTTCTGTAATAACTAGCTAGACCCATAAAGGATCTGACTTCCATCATGTTCTTTGGCATTGACCATTCTCTAATAGCCTCAATCTTCTCAGGATCTACCACTATCCCATCCTTCGAAATAATATGCCCCAAGTAATGGATCTACTCTTTGATAAAATGAGCACTTGCTCAACTTGGCATATAGTTGGTGCTCTCTTAGCACCTGCAACACCATCCTCGAATGTTTCTCATGCTCTTCCTCTGACTTGGAATACACCAGAATGTCATCCAAGAAGTCTATGACAAACTTGTCTAGATAGTCCCTGAATACAGCATTCATCAGGCACATAAAAACAATGGGTGCGTTTGACAGCCCAAACGGCACCATTGTGAACTGGTAATGACCATACCTTGTTCTAAAGGCGGTCTTGATGATGTCTTCATCCTTTATCCTTACCTGGTGATATCTCGACCTGAGTTCTAAATTTGAAAATATCTTTGCATCCTTCAACTGATCGAAGAGGTCATCAATCCTCGACAGAGGGTATTTGTTCTTTACAGTTACTTTTTTCAATTGTCTGAAATCGATACCCAATCTCAGTGTCTCATCCTTCTTCTTCATGAACAGGACCGGGGCACTCGAAGGTGACATGCTTGGGCATATATACCCCTTCTTTAGAATCTCTTCAAGCTACAGTTGCAGCTCTTTCAGCTCTGGCGTACTCATTATATAAGGAGCTTTCGACACTAGAGCTTCTCCAAGCATCAAGTTTATAGAGAAGTCAATATCTCTTTTTGGAGGTAGTCTAGGTACCTCCTGAAATGCATCTTCAAACTCCTTTAGTGCCGCATGATCTCCAATCTTTGAGACCTCATCCTTAGATGCTTCCTCCACATGGGCTGCAAATAATTGACAGCCTTTTATGTAGCACTTCTTCAGCTGCATTGTTGAGATTTCTCTGATAGCAACAGCTCTAGGAATTCCTTGGACTATTTTCTTATTTCCTTCCTCATCCAGGCAAGTGAATGCCTTATTACGACATTCCAAGATGGCATGGTGTCGGTCCAACTAGTCCATCCCAATTAGACAATCATAAGAACCTAAAGGCGGAACATTCAATTCAGCCTTTGTGCTCAGTCCATTCATGTCCACTGGATAGGACTTAACTAACTCAATGACTTTTCTCTTGGTTCTTATAACCAACTACACTAACCAATACTTTTCATGTTTGCTTCTCGACAATTGCAAACTTTCCACCACTCTAGGATTTATATAACTATGGCTAGCCCCTGAATCAATTAAAATAGTAAAGGCATGGTTGTTGATCATACCTTCCACTTCAATCATGTGTGACTGATATTCAACTTGCTTGTTGTCTAGGGCTGCGTAGATTCTTGGCATTCTACTGCCCATATCCTCCAATGTTTCAGCTTATTGAACATTATGGACAACTCTCACTTTTCCATTTTTGTGGGGACAATATCTATACTTGTAGTTCCCCTGACAACCCCAACACTGAATGGGCATCTTTCTTGGCCTTTGTTCCCCTACGTCAGTATTTCTCAGATCTCTAAATGATGGCTTTCCTTGAGGACTGTTTCTGAAAAAGGGTGGCTTAGTTCCCTTCTTCCTCTGATCCATCTGGAATTTATTCTTGTCTTCCCAAGCCTTCCAGAAGGTAGGCTTCTCTCTTTGTTGCTCATATAATCATTTCCCTCTTCTTATAGTTTCTTCCATGGTCTTAGGGTCATCATACTAGATCGTGTCACCAATGGAAGGTGGTAGTCCACTCAGATACTTTTGAATCTTGACAGTCTCATCCTTGATGAATGTAACATACTTCAGTAATTCCAAAAATCTTTGTTTGTACTCACCAATGGTCATGCTACCGAGCTTGAGTTCAAAGAACTCTTTCATCTTTCTGTCATAATATCTTTTAGTCAAGTATTTCTTCTCGAAATATCTCTTGAATTCTTTCCAAGTGATATCTTTCTCTCTAATGTGTTGCACCTGCACAAGCTGGTCCCACCACATGGATGATTTTCCTTTCATTTTATACATCTCAATTCTTCCTTCTGCATGAGAGGAATAATTCTGCAGTTGGAAATATTTCCTCATGCCAAGCAACCATGTTTCAACATCTTCCTCCTTCTTATGTTCTCCATCAAACGTAGGAGGATTAATCTTGTCCATTTCACCCTTCAATTCTTCCACTCCACATCTCATGTGCTTTCTAGTAGGAGATAGGTTTGAACTACTGTGTGCCCTCCTCTTGGAGCGACCTTGGGAGTGATGATGGTGTCTACCAACACTCCTTGATCTTCTTCCCTCAGAATTCTGGTGACTCCTTGTTTTGCCTGAGTCTCTCTCCTTGTCCAACTTCTTTTCTATTCTCTCCAGACTCTTCATCAACTTTAAGTTGAATTCTCCCTATTGTTCCTTATCTTTCATAAGATTTATGATATCTAATCGGTGAGTTTGGGCATCTTTCTGCAATCTTTCAATGATTTTCATCATATTGCCTTCCTTATCTATCTCTTCTCCATGCCCATTGGATTTCGACCCTTCAATTCCCAAATGAACATCCATCCCTTTAGCTTCATTCTCTGAACTGGAAGCATTTTGTGTCTCCTCCATTTCTTTGCACTCAGTGTCAACTCTAATCAGTTCTGGCACTCATTAAACTTCTGCAAACACAATGTGAAGACAACCAGAATTTGTCAAGCCATCAATCCTTAACAAATCCCACAACATTCATAAACAAATCCGATTCAAGAAAACGTTTAGTTTTCATTCTCTATGATTCTCGTTCAATTAAGAATGCCCGCAGATTTCTTCTTTCGGAGCTCTACTCTGCTAAGTTTTCAAGCACTATCCCCTTTCTCTCAGTTCCCCAACCTATGCGACCATGGGTCGTGACCAAGTGCTAGATCAATAAGCGCTTACTCAGGCCTTCGGCCTCAGAAATTTTCAAAGCACAACACAACAATCTCTCGGAGTTTCGAGTTACCGAACTCGCGAAGTAGAGTGGATCAATAGTCCACGTCTACCCAACATCCAATGGCTGACACTTACTATGGAACCTCAGGTGTCTGATTTACGGGACTTCCAAACTTTGAAGCTTCAGGACTTCGGTTTCCAGAAGCTTTCCCGCTTGCTTCCATTTCGATCTCCCGAATTACGAACTTTCGGCTTCTCTATCCTCTGGGCCCACATAGTACAATTGTCACCAACTAAGGTGATGACACGTGGTATGCCTAGAAAGGTCCATTTCACCACAGGCGATGTCATCTAGTCCCACCACGTCTACCCTTTCACTTCAAAACTTCAGGATTTGGAGCTTCGGACTTCGGGAGTTTCAACTCCTCTACGCTCACCTCTGCCCGGAGCGCTTTCTCTCGAAGTTCACAATCTATCAATGCTTGTCCTCCTTCATGATCAACAACTATGAGTGACTTGTGCACTTTGGCCTTCAGGACTTTCAAACTCAAATCACTTGCCTCTTAACGAAGTATTTCCACCCGAAGTACATGATCTCTTGACGTCTGTCCTTCGCAACGGACGGTTGCGATCTACTTCAGGATTTCAGGAGTTTGTCACACTCCACACTAGAAATCCTCCAAAGTGATTTTCCTTTGCCTTCCTAGACACATATCTAACGATCAAGCTCTTTTCCTACAATCTACGGTGTAGATATCCTTCAGAATTTTATGCCTCGGCGCATTCCACTTCTCCCGATTGCCGAACTCTGAAAGGCTTCCAGGATAACCTTCCTGCACCTTCTCCGGATCTGATGATCATAAAGGACTCTCCTTTTCCAAAATAGATCCTACGGCTCCAACACCCCAAGTGTTGATCTCTCTCTCTCTCTGGTCAAATACCACACCGCCTGCGGTTTTATTCTATCGCTACTCCTCCTGAGCTTCGTAACACAACCAAATAACCCCTTGGCACTCAGAAACATTCTAAGGTTTGAAATTGGTTCCCTCCGAACACCATTTCCACTCGAAACCTTGGGTCCAAAGACCACTTATCCATCCCATCCAAGCTCAACGTTGAAACCATGGGCTCTGATACCATATTGTAACGTCCACGGCCATCAAACCCCATTGTCAGGCAACACTACTACACAGAACATTCTCATACTTATATATATAACATGCATATTAAATCAAATTAACACATTTAACATAGAGTTACTACCATCATACAGACTTAAATAGAATTAATAATAATTCCACTTGCAACAGAATACATGGTAATATTACAAGCATCACAGACATGCACTTTAATTGAAATTAAACACATAATGATACTTATCTTTGAAATTGTAGTAATTCCACCAACTACGTATAGACCTTCCACAAACCTCCTAGCCTTAGACCACGCTGCTCATCACACTCAGCAGTGGGTCACCCCCGAGCTGGGAAGAAGCTCCACCCAAGGCAAGGGAATCCTAGACTAGGCTAAGGTTACAAAAAAACTGTAGAATGCAACCGGAAGGATTCTCTCCAGGAGCCTTATTATGCCCACTACTCACAAACTCTCATTCCCCACATGCATGTTCCACTCGGGAGTATACACCTTCACAAGCACAGTCCATTGGTGCTTCACCTCCCTCTCTGGGTCTTGGCAACAGGCTGGATCAGGAATTCTCAGAGCTCCATAGCTGGTGTTGGACTCTCTCTAGGAGAAAACCACTTCCCATCAGACTCTCTCACCTGGAGAGAGTTGCTCACAAGCCTGACAACCTACCTCTTCTACCATGGGCCTGACAACTCGCTTCGTCAGCACACTCCTCAGCTCAACTCCAGCCAGGTGAGGACAACAGCGACGGTTCAGCACTCATTCACACAGGGATGATAGTAATAACCTCATATGGGCATGACACTACAGGCGACAACAACCCACGCTAAAACATGACACAACTAAGGCGATTACTCAGGTGTCGGCTTCCTCAGAAGACACAGAATGGTTCACGGATTTCTAGTTTTCAGGTGCCTGCGTGAATATTGCAAAGGTCGAATACATAGGCCACGAGATTCACGGAAATACATCGGTCGGCTTCACGATTCTCATTTTTAGGATGCATGACAATAAAATTAAGTAGAGGTTGATTACAGAGGTCTCACGGTTTCAGACGGAGGATCAGGAAAAATGGCAGAACAAACCCCCAACTCATCTAATGCTTCATCTTTTAACAGCATGTGCCCAAGTCAACACGTGTCTTCCTAGAGCTGCATGCGTTGCCTCTCCAAGGACTTAGGATACAAAAACATGTCTTTCATACAGTTTTGGAATAATAATAAATTATTATTCTCAAGGACTTAATCCCCTAAGCTTATCCCCTCTTTCCAACCTTTCATCCCCTTTCCCTTACCCACCCTGTGGAAGCTTAGTCTCCCATCACTCTTTATTCGTGGTCGGTCTACACGCAGCGATGTTTATATATTATATTAATGATCTTCATAATTACATATACAAAATCATGCTCCTAGCCTTTTACACTTAGGCTCTCTGGCCTAATAAACACATAATCCCACCAACTTATCAATACTCGGCTCACTAGCCTAAAAAACATGATTACAATTCATAAACATGATTTCAATTCATAATATAACTGGGGCACGTCCTTGGGGTATTACAATATAACTGCATAATGTTAGCCCGAAGTACCACTGGATATGATAGACCAAGCTGACATGAGTTCCCTTCTGACAGAAGGAACAAGATGGGTCGAGAACCATCCTGGGGAAAAGAGATAATAAAAATTGGTAAGGAGAATGCACGGAAATCTCAAGCGAAGGATGAACAGAAGGTCGCGAGCTTGATGCTGAGTGAGCATCTAATAAACCTTGCCGAGGGCCATAACAGAGAGAGAAATCTATGAACGTTGTAGAGAACAGAACCCGAGAAGAAGCTAAAACAGAGAAAGAATCCTTGAGAACCGCAAGAGTTCCCTAGTGATATCATGGCTTGGCACGAGGGTGTCCAGAGTGCTAAGAATGAATCCCTCTAAGCCTATGGTCGGGTGGAAAAACGAACACCCACAATCAGTTAGTTGGCTACCACCTATAATAGATAAGTAATCGCATATCTTGTGTATTTAAGTGGTACTGTGAATTAAAGTTGGATATCCTATGAATGTTGCAGGGATGGATATGTTTGTTTAATGATTTATATTGTACCCTTTTTGTGTCT
>ML841641.1:0-29706 GCA_009831015.1 Picea engelmannii | reverse complement strand
TGTTTCCCCCAGATTGTAATTAATCATAAAATAGGATTACCATGCTAAGGCATGTGGACAGTGTAAATGTATTATTGTTTGAGTTGCCAATAACTGACTGTGGGGGTGAAGCCTTGAAAGTACTAGCCATGATATCACTAGAGGAAAGATTGTGAAAACTATAAGAGAGGGTTCATTATATCAAATAACCCCAAATTTCCCTTGATGGGGATAATAAATCTCCTTCGAATCCCAAGGAGAGAAACTAATTAATGAAGAAAGGACCAGTGGTTGAATTATCAACCACTCCCATGAATGAAAGCATGGTTTGTGTAACGTCCCCGACCATCAAACCCCATTGTCGGGCAATGCTACTACGTGAAACATTCTCATACTTATATATATAACATGCATATTAAATCAAATTAACACATTTAACATAGAGTTACTACTATTATACAGACTTAAATAGAATTAACAATAATTCCACTTGCAACGGAATACATGATAATATTACAAGCATCACAGACATGCATTTTAATTGAAATTAAACACATAATGATACTTATCTTTGAAACTGTAGTAATTCCTCCAACTATGTGCAGACATTCCACAAACCTCCCATCCTTAGACAACATTGCTCATCACGCTCAGCAATGGGTCACCCTTGAGCTGGGACTAAGCTCCACCCAAGGAAAGGGAATCCTAGACTAGGTTGAGGTTACAGGAAAACTGCACAATACAACCAGAAGGATTCTCTCTAGGAGCCTTCTTACGCCCACTACTCATGAAATCGCATTCCCCACATGCATGTTCCACCTGGGAGTATACACCTTCACAAGCACAGTCCATCAGTGCTTCACCTCCCTCTCTAGGTCTCGGAAACAGGCCGGATCAAGAATTCTCAGAGCTCCGTAGGTGGTGCTGGACTCTCTATGGGAGAAAATGACTTCCCAACAGACTCTCTCACTTGGAGATAGCTGCTCACAAGCCTGACAACCTGCCTCTTCTACCACGGGCCTAACAACGCGCTTCTTCAGCACACTCCTCAACTCAGCTCCAACTAGGTGAGGACAACAGTGATGGTTCAACACTCATTCACACAGGGATGACCGTAGCAACAACATATGGGCATGACACCACAGGCGGCAACAACCCACGCTAAAACATGACACAAATAAGGCGATTACTCAGGTGTCGGGTTCCTCAGAAGACATAAAATGGTTCACGGATTTCTAGTTTTCAGGTGCTTGCGTGAATATTGCAAAGATCGAATATAGAGGCCATAGGATTCATGGAAATACACCAATCAGCTTCACGGTTCTCATTTTCAGGATGCATGACAAGAAAATTAAGCAGAGGTCAATTACAGAGGTCTCACGGTTTCAAACGGAGGATCGGGAAAACTGGCAGAACAAACCCCCAACTCAATTGATGCTTCAGCTTTTAACTACATGCGCCTAGGTTGACACTTGTCTTCCTGGAGCTGCATGTGTTCCCTTTTCGCACGTGTTGGAGTTGCATGTGTTGCCTCTCCCAGGACTTAGGATAAAAAAACTTGTCTTTCACATAGTTTTGGAATATTAATAAATTATTATTCTCAAGGACTTAAGCCCCTAAGCTTAGCCCCTCTTTCCAACCTTTCGGCCCCTTTTCCCTTACCCACCATGTGGAATCTTAGTCCCCCATAACTCTTTCTTCATGGTCGGTCTACACGCAGTGATGTTTATATATTATATTAATGATCTGCATAATTACATATACAAAATTAGGCTCCTAGCCTTTAACACTTAGGCTCTCCGACCTAATAAACACATAAGCCCACCAACTTATCAATACTCAACTCACCAGCCTACAAAACATTATTACAATTCAT
This sequence comes from Picea engelmannii, assembly GCA_009831015.1. NCBI lineage: Eukaryota > Viridiplantae > Streptophyta > Pinopsida > Pinales > Pinaceae > Picea > Picea engelmannii. The sequence goes on along the minus strand of ML841641.1, from coordinate 27,851 downwards.
AATATAACTAGGGCACGTCCTTGGGGTATTACAATCCCCTCCCCTTATTTTTGCACTATCCTCAATGCAACTTTTACACAGCATCAGCAAGATTTTCCAAATCTTCAAAAAGATACAGGTATTCTGCCCGAATAGCATCCTCATGCTCCCATGTCGTGTCCTTAGGACCGTACCAGGTCCACTGGACCTTTAAAAGCCTTATGGATCGATTCCTGAGATGTTTTCTTTTTCGATCCAATATGCACATAGAATGCACTTGCATGACACCTTCTTGCTCCACCTGAATCACATTCCAATCAATAACATGATTAGCATCATGTATATATTTCTTAAGCAATGAAACATGAAACACATTATGTACAGTCATGGATGAAAGCAATGCAAGCATATATGCAACTAGTCCAATCCTTTCTAGGATTTCAAATGGCCCAAAAAATCAGGTTGCCAACTTGGTGCAGTTTCCTAGCTTCAGAGAACTTTTATTGGTTTTCACTTTTAGGAAAACATGATCGCCCACTTTAAACTCTCTGTGGGTTTTTTTTTTACCAGCATAGCTTTTCTACTTGTCTTAGGAAGCTTTCAAATTATGCTTAATCTTCATCATTTGCTCTTCCATTTCCTTGAGCAACTATGGCCCAACCACCGCCCTATCAGCTGGATTATCCCAGCTTACTAGAGTATTGCACTTTCTTCCATAAAGTGCTTCAAATGGGCTCATCTTCAATGATGTTTGATACCCATTGTTGTAGGCAAATTCTACCAAGTGTAGGTAGTCTTCCCATTTAGATGGTTTGTCCATCACATACATCCTTAGTATGTCTTCTATTCCTCAATTCACCCGCTCTATCTGCCCATCAGACTCAAGATGATAGGTTGTGCTAAAGTTCAGATTCATTCCAAACCCCTTGAATAACCCTTTCCAGAAATTTGAGGTAAATTTCGGGTCTCTGTCAGACAATATTGTCTTAGGAATTCCGTGCAATCGTGCCACTTCCTTCATAAATATGTTGGCAACATCTGTTGCCTTGTGAGTAGTCTTTAACCGAATGACGTGGGCAACTTTCGTAAGCTTGTCCACCACCACCATGATTGAATCATGCTACTTGTCTGTTCTGGGCAATCCTATGATGAAATCCATTGTCACTACCTCCCACTTCCACTCAGGAATGGGTAAAGGCTGCAACAATCTTGTTGGGTGCCTGTGTTCATCTTTAACCTTTTGGCACTCCATACATCTAGCGATGTATTCAACAATCTCTTTCTTCATACATGAACAAAAGTAATGGCTCTTGACTACTGCCACGGTCTTCTGGTATCCAGGGTGCCCAGCATAAGGTACGTTATGCATTTCTTTCAAAATTGCAAGTTTCAAATCCTGAACATTAGGTACATAAGCTCTGTTTTTGTACAAAAGCGTTCCATCAACTCCAAAATTATAATCTTCCACTCCTTACAGCGTCTTACCTTGTTGTATCTTCGCTACCAAATTCCTGTACTGCAAGTTTGCTCTTGCAGCTTCCAAAACTCTGCCTTTAATATCAGTTCGGTACATGATAATGATCGTAGCATGCAATTCATGCACCCTCCTGCTGAGTGCATCAACCACTTTATTCTCCTTCCCTTTGATATGCTTGATATCAAAATCGTACTCACAGAGAAAATCCAACCACCTACTCTGTCTAGCATTCAAGTTTGGTTGATCAAACAAGCACTTCAGACCGATATGGCCTATCCTCAATTCAAACCTCCTTCCCATGAGGTAATGTCTCCATTTCCTCAGAGCGTGAACGATGGTCACCAACTCCAAATCATGAGTTGTGTAGTTATTTTCGTGCTCTTTCAAATTTTTGAATTCATAATAAATTACGAATCCATTCTGACTGAGGAGTCCTCCTAGGCCTTATTTAAATGCATTTGTGCACACCACAAAATCTTCATTTGGGTTTGCGATCCTCATGATTGGAGCACTAGTTAACAACTGTTTCAATTGTTGGAAGCTTCTCTCACATTCCTCTATCCACTGAAATTTCTTCTCCTTCCTTTGCAAGGAAGTGATAGGGTGAGTTATCCTCAAGAACCCTGCTATAAACCTTCTGTAATAACTAGCTAGACCCATAAAGGATCTGACTTCCATCATGTTCTTTGGCATTGACCATTCTCTAATAGCCTCAATCTTCTCAGGATCTACCACTATCCCATCCTTCGAAATAATATGCCCCAAGTAATGGATCTACTCTTTGATAAAATGAGCACTTGCTCAACTTGGCATATAGTTGGTGCTCTCTTAGCACCTGCAACACCATCCTCGAATGTTTCTCATGCTCTTCCTCTGACTTGGAATACACCAGAATGTCATCCAAGAAGTCTATGACAAACTTGTCTAGATAGTCCCTGAATACAGCATTCATCAGGCACATAAAAACAATGGGTGCGTTTGACAGCCCAAACGGCACCATTGTGAACTGGTAATGACCATACCTTGTTCTAAAGGCGGTCTTGATGATGTCTTCATCCTTTATCCTTACCTGGTGATATCTCGACCTGAGTTCTAAATTTGAAAATATCTTTGCATCCTTCAACTGATCGAAGAGGTCATCAATCCTCGACAGAGGGTATTTGTTCTTTACAGTTACTTTTTTCAATTGTCTGAAATCGATACCCAATCTCAGTGTCTCATCCTTCTTCTTCATGAACAGGACCGGGGCACTCGAAGGTGACATGCTTGGGCATATATACCCCTTCTTTAGAATCTCTTCAAGCTACAGTTGCAGCTCTTTCAGCTCTGGCGTACTCATTATATAAGGAGCTTTCGACACTAGAGCTTCTCCAAGCATCAAGTTTATAGAGAAGTCAATATCTCTTTTTGGAGGTAGTCTAGGTACCTCCTGAAATGCATCTTCAAACTCCTTTAGTGCCGCATGATCTCCAATCTTTGAGACCTCATCCTTAGATGCTTCCTCCACATGGGCTGCAAATAATTGACAGCCTTTTATGTAGCACTTCTTCAGCTGCATTGTTGAGATTTCTCTGATAGCAACAGCTCTAGGAATTCCTTGGACTATTTTCTTATTTCCTTCCTCATCCAGGCAAGTGAATGCCTTATTACGACATTCCAAGATGGCATGGTGTCGGTCCAACTAGTCCATCCCAATTAGACAATCATAAGAACCTAAAGGCGGAACATTCAATTCAGCCTTTGTGCTCAGTCCATTCATGTCCACTGGATAGGACTTAACTAACTCAATGACTTTTCTCTTGGTTCTTATAACCAACTACACTAACCAATACTTTTCATGTTTGCTTCTCGACAATTGCAAACTTTCCACCACTCTAGGATTTATATAACTATGGCTAGCCCCTGAATCAATTAAAATAGTAAAGGCATGGTTGTTGATCATACCTTCCACTTCAATCATGTGTGACTGATATTCAACTTGCTTGTTGTCTAGGGCTGCGTAGATTCTTGGCATTCTACTGCCCATATCCTCCAATGTTTCAGCTTATTGAACATTATGGACAACTCTCACTTTTCCATTTTTGTGGGGACAATATCTATACTTGTAGTTCCCCTGACAACCCCAACACTGAATGGGCATCTTTCTTGGCCTTTGTTCCCCTACGTCAGTATTTCTCAGATCTCTAAATGATGGCTTTCCTTGAGGACTGTTTCTGAAAAAGGGTGGCTTAGTTCCCTTCTTCCTCTGATCCATCTGGAATTTATTCTTGTCTTCCCAAGCCTTCCAGAAGGTAGGCTTCTCTCTTTGTTGCTCATATAATCATTTCCCTCTTCTTATAGTTTCTTCCATGGTCTTAGGGTCATCATACTAGATCGTGTCACCAATGGAAGGTGGTAGTCCACTCAGATACTTTTGAATCTTGACAGTCTCATCCTTGATGAATGTAACATACTTCAGTAATTCCAAAAATCTTTGTTTGTACTCACCAATGGTCATGCTACCGAGCTTGAGTTCAAAGAACTCTTTCATCTTTCTGTCATAATATCTTTTAGTCAAGTATTTCTTCTCGAAATATCTCTTGAATTCTTTCCAAGTGATATCTTTCTCTCTAATGTGTTGCACCTGCACAAGCTGGTCCCACCACATGGATGATTTTCCTTTCATTTTATACATCTCAATTCTTCCTTCTGCATGAGAGGAATAATTCTGCAGTTGGAAATATTTCCTCATGCCAAGCAACCATGTTTCAACATCTTCCTCCTTCTTATGTTCTCCATCAAACGTAGGAGGATTAATCTTGTCCATTTCACCCTTCAATTCTTCCACTCCACATCTCATGTGCTTTCTAGTAGGAGATAGGTTTGAACTACTGTGTGCCCTCCTCTTGGAGCGACCTTGGGAGTGATGATGGTGTCTACCAACACTCCTTGATCTTCTTCCCTCAGAATTCTGGTGACTCCTTGTTTTGCCTGAGTCTCTCTCCTTGTCCAACTTCTTTTCTATTCTCTCCAGACTCTTCATCAACTTTAAGTTGAATTCTCCCTATTGTTCCTTATCTTTCATAAGATTTATGATATCTAATCGGTGAGTTTGGGCATCTTTCTGCAATCTTTCAATGATTTTCATCATATTGCCTTCCTTATCTATCTCTTCTCCATGCCCATTGGATTTCGACCCTTCAATTCCCAAATGAACATCCATCCCTTTAGCTTCATTCTCTGAACTGGAAGCATTTTGTGTCTCCTCCATTTCTTTGCACTCAGTGTCAACTCTAATCAGTTCTGGCACTCATTAAACTTCTGCAAACACAATGTGAAGACAACCAGAATTTGTCAAGCCATCAATCCTTAACAAATCCCACAACATTCATAAACAAATCCGATTCAAGAAAACGTTTAGTTTTCATTCTCTATGATTCTCGTTCAATTAAGAATGCCCGCAGATTTCTTCTTTCGGAGCTCTACTCTGCTAAGTTTTCAAGCACTATCCCCTTTCTCTCAGTTCCCCAACCTATGCGACCATGGGTCGTGACCAAGTGCTAGATCAATAAGCGCTTACTCAGGCCTTCGGCCTCAGAAATTTTCAAAGCACAACACAACAATCTCTCGGAGTTTCGAGTTACCGAACTCGCGAAGTAGAGTGGATCAATAGTCCACGTCTACCCAACATCCAATGGCTGACACTTACTATGGAACCTCAGGTGTCTGATTTACGGGACTTCCAAACTTTGAAGCTTCAGGACTTCGGTTTCCAGAAGCTTTCCCGCTTGCTTCCATTTCGATCTCCCGAATTACGAACTTTCGGCTTCTCTATCCTCTGGGCCCACATAGTACAATTGTCACCAACTAAGGTGATGACACGTGGTATGCCTAGAAAGGTCCATTTCACCACAGGCGATGTCATCTAGTCCCACCACGTCTACCCTTTCACTTCAAAACTTCAGGATTTGGAGCTTCGGACTTCGGGAGTTTCAACTCCTCTACGCTCACCTCTGCCCGGAGCGCTTTCTCTCGAAGTTCACAATCTATCAATGCTTGTCCTCCTTCATGATCAACAACTATGAGTGACTTGTGCACTTTGGCCTTCAGGACTTTCAAACTCAAATCACTTGCCTCTTAACGAAGTATTTCCACCCGAAGTACATGATCTCTTGACGTCTGTCCTTCGCAACGGACGGTTGCGATCTACTTCAGGATTTCAGGAGTTTGTCACACTCCACACTAGAAATCCTCCAAAGTGATTTTCCTTTGCCTTCCTAGACACATATCTAACGATCAAGCTCTTTTCCTACAATCTACGGTGTAGATATCCTTCAGAATTTTATGCCTCGGCGCATTCCACTTCTCCCGATTGCCGAACTCTGAAAGGCTTCCAGGATAACCTTCCTGCACCTTCTCCGGATCTGATGATCATAAAGGACTCTCCTTTTCCAAAATAGATCCTACGGCTCCAACACCCCAAGTGTTGATCTCTCTCTCTCTCTGGTCAAATACCACACCGCCTGCGGTTTTATTCTATCGCTACTCCTCCTGAGCTTCGTAACACAACCAAATAACCCCTTGGCACTCAGAAACATTCTAAGGTTTGAAATTGGTTCCCTCCGAACACCATTTCCACTCGAAACCTTGGGTCCAAAGACCACTTATCCATCCCATCCAAGCTCAACGTTGAAACCATGGGCTCTGATACCATATTGTAACGTCCACGGCCATCAAACCCCATTGTCAGGCAACACTACTACACAGAACATTCTCATACTTATATATATAACATGCATATTAAATCAAATTAACACATTTAACATAGAGTTACTACCATCATACAGACTTAAATAGAATTAATAATAATTCCACTTGCAACAGAATACATGGTAATATTACAAGCATCACAGACATGCACTTTAATTGAAATTAAACACATAATGATACTTATCTTTGAAATTGTAGTAATTCCACCAACTACGTATAGACCTTCCACAAACCTCCTAGCCTTAGACCACGCTGCTCATCACACTCAGCAGTGGGTCACCCCCGAGCTGGGAAGAAGCTCCACCCAAGGCAAGGGAATCCTAGACTAGGCTAAGGTTACAAAAAAACTGTAGAATGCAACCGGAAGGATTCTCTCCAGGAGCCTTATTATGCCCACTACTCACAAACTCTCATTCCCCACATGCATGTTCCACTCGGGAGTATACACCTTCACAAGCACAGTCCATTGGTGCTTCACCTCCCTCTCTGGGTCTTGGCAACAGGCTGGATCAGGAATTCTCAGAGCTCCATAGCTGGTGTTGGACTCTCTCTAGGAGAAAACCACTTCCCATCAGACTCTCTCACCTGGAGAGAGTTGCTCACAAGCCTGACAACCTACCTCTTCTACCATGGGCCTGACAACTCGCTTCGTCAGCACACTCCTCAGCTCAACTCCAGCCAGGTGAGGACAACAGCGACGGTTCAGCACTCATTCACACAGGGATGATAGTAATAACCTCATATGGGCATGACACTACAGGCGACAACAACCCACGCTAAAACATGACACAACTAAGGCGATTACTCAGGTGTCGGCTTCCTCAGAAGACACAGAATGGTTCACGGATTTCTAGTTTTCAGGTGCCTGCGTGAATATTGCAAAGGTCGAATACATAGGCCACGAGATTCACGGAAATACATCGGTCGGCTTCACGATTCTCATTTTTAGGATGCATGACAATAAAATTAAGTAGAGGTTGATTACAGAGGTCTCACGGTTTCAGACGGAGGATCAGGAAAAATGGCAGAACAAACCCCCAACTCATCTAATGCTTCATCTTTTAACAGCATGTGCCCAAGTCAACACGTGTCTTCCTAGAGCTGCATGCGTTGCCTCTCCAAGGACTTAGGATACAAAAACATGTCTTTCATACAGTTTTGGAATAATAATAAATTATTATTCTCAAGGACTTAATCCCCTAAGCTTATCCCCTCTTTCCAACCTTTCATCCCCTTTCCCTTACCCACCCTGTGGAAGCTTAGTCTCCCATCACTCTTTATTCGTGGTCGGTCTACACGCAGCGATGTTTATATATTATATTAATGATCTTCATAATTACATATACAAAATCATGCTCCTAGCCTTTTACACTTAGGCTCTCTGGCCTAATAAACACATAATCCCACCAACTTATCAATACTCGGCTCACTAGCCTAAAAAACATGATTACAATTCATAAACATGATTTCAATTCATAATATAACTGGGGCACGTCCTTGGGGTATTACAATATAACTGCATAATGTTAGCCCGAAGTACCACTGGATATGATAGACCAAGCTGACATGAGTTCCCTTCTGACAGAAGGAACAAGATGGGTCGAGAACCATCCTGGGGAAAAGAGATAATAAAAATTGGTAAGGAGAATGCACGGAAATCTCAAGCGAAGGATGAACAGAAGGTCGCGAGCTTGATGCTGAGTGAGCATCTAATAAACCTTGCCGAGGGCCATAACAGAGAGAGAAATCTATGAACGTTGTAGAGAACAGAACCCGAGAAGAAGCTAAAACAGAGAAAGAATCCTTGAGAACCGCAAGAGTTCCCTAGTGATATCATGGCTTGGCACGAGGGTGTCCAGAGTGCTAAGAATGAATCCCTCTAAGCCTATGGTCGGGTGGAAAAACGAACACCCACAATCAGTTAGTTGGCTACCACCTATAATAGATAAGTAATCGCATATCTTGTGTATTTAAGTGGTACTGTGAATTAAAGTTGGATATCCTATGAATGTTGCAGGGATGGATATGTTTGTTTAATGATTTATATTGTACCCTTTTTGTGTCTGTTTGATTGTGTAATTAGGCAAGTAGGAAATTGCATGATTTGGACATGTTTTTATACTCGTAAATGCTTGCGTCTTGTGGTGGCTTAAGCCAGAGCCACGAACTGTGAGTTCCTTGACCGTGGGCATAGTTTCATGTATGCAGGTCGACCCTCCTAGTTATTCTGAGTCTCTTGGAGGACGTAGTCTATTAATCTTAGAAGAGGTAGTGCAGATATGCACAGGCTCTCTACGAGGCAAGCAAAGACTGAGAACCACTTAAGTTCTAGACTTGATGAAGGAGTGCAAGAGTAGTGTAGAAGACCCTTCTAAGTGTTAAGCCCAGGATAAAGAGCGCAACGCTCTTAAATCCTCCATAACTGATGAATCTCAGGAAGGATAGCAAGACTGAAGTATCAAAAGGGAATATCCTTTCATTTGGAAGATAAACAGATGAGATCCATTCGGAAGGATCTGAGGTCTGTCACGACCATTAGATTTGAAGGAGGAGTGCAGGTATGAATGCCTCGACTCTTTCAGTCTTTGCAAGATTGATGAATGTTGGTAATCATTATGAAGGGAATGGATCGTCTGAAACCCAAAGTCCCAATGTGATCTGGACCGTAGATCCAAGGATCTATCAGGACCCACCGTGACCGTTGGATCTATGAGTGTGGAGTTCGCGCGACGAGAGAATCGCGCGTTGGTGCAATTAAACTTCTGAAACCCGAAGTTGCAATGTGATCTGGACCATTGGATCGAGGAAGGTCGTGGACCGTCGATCCGACGTGAGAATATTAACGCAAGGAGTACGTGGGAGTTCGAAATTTCCTAAGGACCAAGCTCGGAAGAGACTAGCGCTTTTCAGAAGCACAGATGAGGTCCAAGAGGCGAACTTGTTTCAAGTTCGTAAGCTCAGGAGGGAAAGAAGAAGTCGAGACCCATACATCAAGGCTCGCAGGAAGTAAATCGAAGGTCGAGACCTTTGAAACATCTGAAATCTTCCAAGTCAGGGAAGAAAGAAAAAACTTAGGAGGAGGAGCAACAGTGACTGTTGGATCGAGCACAATGAAAGATCTGGTTCGTTGGGATCCACTTCCAGACAATTAGAAGAGCACGCAGGAGGATATCAGATCTGAGCGCGAGGATTGACAGTCGTTGGATCCCAAGAAAAGTGCACGAGGCCTAACCCTTTGAAAGTGCACAAGAGAGTGGACTTGCAAAGTCCTGAAGTTCCGAAGTCAATCGGAACCATCCATCATCAGGGTTGATACGTGGCGTAAGATCCGAAACTTTGGAGGTTTGTGGACAAGGAGGAGGACAAAAAGTTGAAGTAAATCATGGTTGTTGATCGCTAGGGGGTTACATGTCAGGAGATCGTATATTTTGGGTAAATGCACTTCAAAATAAAACGAGTGCGTAGAAGATTGAAACTCCCGAAAGACGAAGAGCTGAAGTAGATCCTGTCCGTTGACCGACAGGAGATACGTGTCGATAGATCAAAGACTTCGAGGAAAACTACTTTGGAGGTTTCCAAGTGAGGAGTGAGACAAACTCCCAAATCCCCGAAAGTCAGAGAGTCGAAGCATCGAAGTGCCGAAGAGCCAAAGGGTCGAAGAGCCGAAGGGTCGAAGAGTCGAAGGGTCAAAGAGCCGAAGATTCGAAAGTCTCTGGACCGTTACATCTAGAGAGACATGTGGCCATTTATCGCAAGCTTCAGGTAAATTACGTTGGAGTTTCAATTGAGAATTGAGACTCCTGAACCCCGAAGACCCAAAGTGAATCTAGACCGCCAGATCCAGAGGGACGCGTGGTGATGGATCGTCAACTCCGAAGAAATATGTTCGAGAGATTTCAGTTGATATTTGAAACTCTCGAAGTCCGAAGAGACAGAGAGCCAAAGTAAATCTCAACCGTATAATCATCCGAAGTAGATATCAACTATCAGATCATCCAAAGTAAATCTCAAGCGTCGGATCATCCGAAGCGAATCTAGACCGTCTGATCCAAAAGATACATGGCATAAATATGTGGATTTTGGGTAAAGGCCGAAAGTAAGCCTCAACCATATGATTTGAGAGGACATGCAACAGTAATCCGCATACATCGAGGGGGAGTGAAAGTTGAGGACTGAGAAATCCGAAGTCCAAAGACACGAAGGGATCATAGCCATTGATCCGAGAGGGACACGCGTCAGTGGATTATCAATTCCGGATAAAATCCATTAGGGAAAAATGAGAGTTGAGATTTGAGATTTCCAAAGTCCGGAAATCCGAAGCGACGAGATTCGTCGAAGTGAAGGTGGACACACAACGCAAGATCTAGAACTCCGGAAGAAAAGAGAGGAGGAAAAGATCTGAAGAGGTCTGAAGACCCAGAAAAGATCTCGGTCATTGATCGAGGAGGGAGATAAAGGACTGTTGATCTGGTTGAGGAGGACAAAGTCCCGAAGCGGGAGAAGAACTGTCAATTGAGGAGGACACATGGCAAATGATCTAATGTTTTAGAGAAATCTCTCAGGAAGAAATGAGAATTTGAGAACTAAAACTCTGGAAGGCTGGATTCGCAGAGGAAATCGTAGCCGCACATCTATAGTGACATGTGTCAACAAATCTTCCACTCCGGAAGATTGACGTACGGAAGAAAGGAAATTTTGAGACTTGAGAATTCCAAAGTCCGGAATTCTGAAACGAATCATAGTCGTTGATTTGTAAGAGGTCAGATATGATCCACAGCTTTGAAAGGGATAGATGTGAGCTGTCAATTCAAAGGCACCGTCAAGATCATGAGATCGACGGTCTCGTATCATTGTGGGGATCGGAGATGCACGAATTGCGGTGTGAAAAGTAGTTTGGTTTCAAACCACCCTTCGCCACACCTGCAATCGCGTGGTTACGTAAGGTCATCACCCAAGGTCATATCAAGGAAGGGGCTTATTAGAAAAGGATCTAGCACCCAGACTCTAAGATTTCACAGGCGCGAAGAGGAGGGTCGTGGGTACCTTTAGACCTGCACCAGGAAGTAAAAAGGGTCTTCATCTAATTACAGAATGAGACCATCAACTTCTCAAAGAGTCGTTTGGCTCGAGAATCAGAGATCCTTGACCGGGAGGTCGAAATGGTTCCCCGACCATCCAAACTAGAAACCATGGATGAAGAATCTTTCCTTTAAGAAAAGCAAAAATTTTAATACCCTGTCATGGGTGTGTTATAAATTGGTATCAGAGCATGGTTACAACACTTGGTCTGCTTGGGCTCGTGTACGAGTCGCATAAGGAGATATTTTTATCTGCATTTACTCCTTGAGGAGAAGGACTGCAGATTGAACCTATGATTTTGGGAATTCTTGTTGAATATCAGTAGAATAATTTTCTTTAGCCCTTTGTCAAAGTGATAACTACTCTTACCGGAGTATGGATATGATAATTAACATTTATAATAAGACTTTAATGTGGATAGTTGAATGTGGCATGGTTCTGTCAAGAGTAGTTGAAGCCCGAAGGATGGATGACCTGGTGTTCATAACACTGCTTCTAAGCATGGGCAGTTGGAACTTCAGGCACTGATGATGGTAGATTATATAATGGTTAATACCTTTGTGGGCTTAAGGGAATTTGATAGGATTGGGTAGGATCCCTAGCAGTTATAGTTACTGCTCCATATTAAAATCAGAGTATATAACTCCTCATGACCAGAGAAAAGTGAGATGGGTAAAACCCTATGGATGCTGAGGCAAGAAGTTTTTCTTGCTAGACGTTGTCGCATAAAGAGGAAAGTGACCCTGGTTGGTTATTGCCTTGAGAAAAGGAAACATCAATATAAGATATGACTGTGAGATTAGTCCTGTAAGTGACTGGAATCTCAAACTAAAGGACACTAATGATGAAATTAAACTATCAAGTGAATGCATGAGGTAAAAATGTGCAAGATATGCACCTACTTATACACGAATGTGTATACATGATTATAAGGATGATTGGAAGATCCTTGGGAAAAGGATATAGAAGTCAGATATGTCCATGTGTATGAATGACATGGAAAAAGTGCAATCAATAAGCTAGCATGATGAATACTTATATGTGTTTAATTATGCTTGAGTACATGGATTTAATGCATTATGGAGCTTCCTAATATGAAGCCAGATAGTAATACCAGTTAGATATGAATGATATTAAATGTGCAAGTGATGCATAGGTATGATGTAAGTTAACAAAACCAGAATATGTATGAATACATAATTTGGGCACATGACAAAGATGCATGCTTATATTCCTTATGGGATATGTGGTAAACTATCAAAGCTAACTCAAGGCTGAGGCCATCACAAATAGTGATAGATGCGCAATAAGGAAGTTGCATGCTGAAGGAGTTCCCTGTAGAGGAACTGTGTGAAGACTATGTCAGGAAAACAAAGTCACAACCTTAATGATTGTTGAGAATTAAGCAGTGAGCTACAAGCTTATATATATAATATATAGATAGATATATATAAGAATCCTGGATTACGTTTTGAAAACATCACGTAATGAATAGAAGACTAATGAAAAAATAAATGAGTATATTTGATTGAATAGGCTTGGTTGAAGCCATGTTAAGAAAAGGCAGTGAGGCCTTTAGAGATAACTCAGCTGGGCTGAAAGTCCCACGCGGTGTAGAAAGAATTGGAAAAAGGGGAGAGCCCCTAACTCCTTTCTCGGTATGTGTTATGTTTCTTATGGAATGAGAAAGTTGGTACACTAATGAAAGTAAAGAGGTTTTGACACCATAGTGATAATGATTGTATTGTTGAAGATACAATCGAAATCTGTTTGTGTTGCACTTGTGGAAACATTTCAGGATAATGTGATGAACTGCATAAATATATGCTAAGACATTTTGAAGATGTTTTATGAATTTGAATGTTATGATACATGCATTTGGTTTAATATTACAACTAATGTAATTGTGACTATGATGATGCATGCTATGTATAGAAAGGAATTGGAGCTATTGAGGAAGAAAGTTGCCAATGATGGGCAACCTCAAGCAGAGGATGACCAGGAGAAGGCTGTGGTTGAAAGATTGTTGACAGGGCTGTAAAAGTCCCCGTAAATCACTATTGACGAGGTAAAAATCAGAAAGAGGGTGTTAGTAGCCAAGAACCGATATAAATATATTTGCTCCTATGTGGCACAAGGTATGAAGGGATTTGGTAAGAACCCCTTCTGAAATATTGTATTGTCTTAGTGTTATGCATGAAGTTTTGAAAGTCAGTTGTATGTCTTGGATACCCAAGTAAGGTATGATTCAGGAAGGAGAACCTGAATGATGGAGGTATGAAACTCTGGTAGTAAACATTGTTGGTAACCCTTGGAAGAATTCATGAACTGATATGCCGTGAATGCATTGACCAATCAAGGAATTCTTAAAGGCATTCATGTGAAATTTTTGAGTTCATGTGTATTGATTTAGGTTCGTGATCGACCTAATAGAAGGCAGTATGGTCCTGCTATAAGAATGAAAGAAAATGAATAAGCCATGTGGTGAAGAGGTTGGTTAAATTCCAACACACCATGCCCAAGAACCTGTCATAAAGTGTGACAAACTTGAAATCAATGCAAGAGTTCGTTGGGTATGAACGTGGCCATGAATATTGGCACATTTGTTAAATCCTTTGAAATGTTGAATTTCATTTTGAAAGGTTTGGTATGTTGAAATGAGGCATAGGCAAGGAATGGGACTCCATTTTCATGTTTATATAGATTTTATGAACTGTTAGTATGCATGGTTTTGAATATATATATATATATATATATATGGAAACTAACAATTTGTTTGGTTGATTGAAGTTGAAAGTGCAGGAATCAAAGGGGTCTTGGATATGGAAGCATTGTAATCCCATAAGGAAGACCAATTTCCTGTTGAGACAAACTGCTATGGGAAGGAAAGTCCCATAATTATGAATCTGGTTCTTGTGCGAAACAGATATGAGAATAGAATGTGGAATTTGGAAATCTGCAGATGATAGGTTTACAAAAAAAAAATTGAATTTAAAAATTTATGATGTCTCATGAATTTATGTATACCTATGATACAAGTGCAAGGGAAAGATCGGCGAAGAGTGCAGAAATGATAAAATGAGCTCTCGAGTTCGAGGGAGAACTGTGGGAAAGAGTATAATCCGATCGCATGAAATAGAGACGAATAGTTTGTTTGGTTGTGTAAAGAATGAATTGCCAGGAGAAGGAGAGTAACCTTTGTGCCTATCTATTATGGTATCGGGAGAAGGAGAGTAACCTTCATCCCTATCTATTACGATACTGGGAGAATGAGAGTAACCTTCATCCCTATCTATTACGGTACTGGGAGAAGGAGAGTAACCTTCGTCCCTATCTATTACGGTACCGGCATAAGGAGAGTAACCTTCATCCCTATCTATTATGGTACCGAGAGAAGGAGAGTAACCTTCCCCCCTATCTATTACGGTGTCGGGAGAAGGAGAGTAACCTTCATCCCTATCTATTATGGTGCCAGGAGAAGGAGAGTAACCTTTGTCCCTAACTTTAGTTAAGACGGAAGGTTGTCAAGCTGTAAAAGCATGAAAAATGGCTATTGTTGAGCCATGAGAACCCCGTGGTAAGCCATGATCACCTATAATATGTTGTTTTGAGGTAACACAAGTGAGAGGGACGCCTTCACAGAGAAATTATGAGGGACGCTTTGACTGTAAGACTCGATAGAGTCTCTAGAATTCTTCCTGTGCGAGAAAACCTTGGCAAGGCAAGATGGATCACCCGAGGGACTGTATAGTAGAGAAGGGGATGTTTGAGCATGGGCCTGGAGGGTGAGTGACCACAAGGAAGAGAATACCTTAATAGTTCTTGTAAACTATTTATCGGGATGCACACGATGGGTAGTTCTTCCTATGCGAGAAAACCTTGGCAAGGCAAGATTGATCACCCAAGGGACTATATAGAAGAGAAGGGGATGCCTGAGCCTGGGCTTGGAGGGTGAGTGACCGCAAGGAAGATAAAGTCTTGATAGTTCTTATGAACTATTGATGGGGATCATGCACCCAATGGGTATGCCAAGGAAAAATAATAAGCCTAGATAACAAAACAACCATGTGGATACAAATCCACAAACTGAGCAGATAATTATTGTGCTAAGATTAAAAAAAATTCATAGAAATTTTTATACAATGTTATCACATGAGACTGTGATTACTATGCTTGTTGTCCAAGAATTATTAAAAGCAGGTGTTTTTGAGAAAGAACACTGAGGACAGTGTTCCTTTAAGTGGGAAGGAATTGTAACACCCTTGTTTCCCCTAGCTTGTAATTAATCATAAAATAGGATTACTATGCTAAGGCATGTGGACAGTGTAAATGTATTATTGTTTGAGTTGCCAATAACTGACTGTGGGGGTGAAGCCTTGAAAGTACTAACCATGATATCACTAGAGGAAAGATTGTGAAAACTATAAGAGAGGGTTCATTATATAAAATAACCCCAAATTTCCCTTGATGGGGATAATAAAACTCCTTCGGATCCCAAGGAGAGAAACTAGTTAATGAAGAAAGGACCAGTGGTTGAATTATCAACCACTCCCATGAATGAAAGCATGGTTTGACTGCAGAATGTCAGCCCGAAGTACCATTGGGTATGATAGACCAAGCTGACCCAAGTTCCCTTGTAACAGAAGGAAAAGGATGGGTCGAGAACCATCCTGGGGAAAAGAGATAATAAAAATCGATAAGGAGAATGCGTGGAGCTCTCAAGCGAAGGATGAATAGAAGGCTGCAAGCTTGATGTTGAGTGAGCATCTGATAAACCTCACCCAGGGCCATAACAAAGAGAGAAATATATGAACGTTGTAGAGAACAGAACCCGAGCAGAAGATGAAACAGACAAAAAATCCTTGATAACCGCGAGATTTCCCTAGTGATATCATGGCTTGGCCTGGGGGTGGCCAAAGTGATAAGAATGAATGACTATGAGCCTATGGTCGGGTAGAAGGATGAACACCTGCAGACAATTAGTTGGCTACCACCTATAATAGATAAGTAATTACATATCTTGTGTATTTAAGTGGTACTGTGAATTAAAGTTGGATATCCTATGGATGTTGCATGGATGGATATGTTTTCTTAATGATTTACATTGTACCCTTTTTCTGTCTGCTTGATTGTGTAATTAGGCAAGTAGGAAATTGCATGATTTGGACCTTTTCTTATACTCGTAAATGCTTGCGTCCTGTGGTGGCTTAAGCCAGAGCCACGAACTGTGATTTCGTCGACTATGGAAAGAGTTTCATGTATGCAGGTCGACCCTCCTAGTCGTTCTGAGTCTCTTGGAGGAAGGAGTCTATTAAGCTTAGAAGAGTTAATGCAGATATGCACAAGATATCTACGAGGCAAGTAGAGACCGAGAACCACTTAAGTTCTAGATCTAATGAAGGAGCGCAAGAGTAGTGCATAAGACCCTTCTAAGTTTTAAGCCCAGGAGAAAGAGTGCAACGCTCTTAAATCCTACATAACTGACGAAGCTTAGGAAGGATATAAAGACTCAAGTATAGAAAGGGAATATCCTTTCGTTTGGAAGATGAATAGACAAGATTCATTCGGGAGGATCTGAGGTCTGTCACAACCGTTAGATTTGAAGGAGGAGCGCAAGCGTTAACACCTCGACTCCTTCAGTCTTTGCAAGATCGACAAATGTTGGTAATCATCATGAAGGGTATGGATCCTCCGAAACCCGAAGTCGTGATGCTATCTGGACCATAGATCCAAGTATCTATAGGGACCCACCTTGACTATCGGATATGTGAGTGTGAAGTTCACGCGACAGGAGAATCGCGCGTTGGTGCGATTAAACTTCTGAAACTTGAATTTGCAATGTGATCTGGATCGTTGGATCGAGGAAGGTCGTGGACCGTCGATTCGACGTGAGCAGATTAATGCAAGGAGTATGTGGGAGTTCGAAATTCCCTAAGGACCAACCTCAGAAGAGACTAGCGGTTTCCAGAAGCGCAGATGAGGTCCAAGAAGCGAACTTGTTTCAAGTTCGTAAGCTCAGGAGGGAAAGAGAAAGTCGAGACCCATACATCAAGGCTCACAGGAAGTAAATCAAAGGTCGAGACCTTCGAAACATGTGAAATCTTCCAAGTCAAGGAAGAAAGCGAAAGCTCAGAAGGAGGAGCAACAGTAACCGTTGGATCGAGCACTGTGAAATATATGGACCGTTGGGATCCACGTCCAAACAATTAGAAGAGTGTGAAGGAGGAGATTAGATCTGGTTCGTCAGATCTGAGAGCGAGGACCAAGAGTCATTGGATCCCAAGGAAAGTGCATGAGGCCTAACCCTTTTAAAGTGCGTAGGAAAGTGGACTTGTGAAGTCTCGAAGTTCCAAAGTCAATCGAAACTGTCCATCATCAGGGTTGATATGTGGCATAAGATCCACAACTTCGGAGGTTTGTGACAAGGAGGAGGACAAACAGCCGAAGTAAATCATGGTCATTGATCACTATGGGGATACGTGTCAAGAGATCATATATTTCAGGTAAATACACTTCAGAAGGAAACAAGTGCGTAGAATCTTGAAACTCCTGAAAGCTAAAGAGTCAAAGTAGATCCTGTCCGTCGGCCGACAAGAGATACCTATCGATAGATCGGAGACTTCAGGGAAAACTAATTTGGAGGTTTCCAAGTGAGGAGTGAGACCAACTCCCGAAGCCCCGAAAGCTGGAGAGCCGAAGTGTCGAAGTGTCGAACAGCCGAAGAGCCGAAGCGCCGAAGAGTCGATGCGTTGAAGGGCCGAAGAGCCGAAGAGCCGAAGGTCTTTGGACAATTAGATCCAGAGAGACACGTGGCGATAGATCACAAGCTTCAGGTAAATTACATTGGAGTTTTAGTTGAGAATTGAGACTCCCGAACCCCGAAGACCCGAAGTGAATCTGGATTTCCAAATCCAGAGGGATGCGTGGTGACGGATCGTGGATTTGAGACTCCTGAAGTCTGGAGAGCCAGAGAGCCGAAGTAAATCTCAACCATCCGATCATCTGAAGTAGATCTCAGTCATCAGATTGTTCGAAGTAAATCTCAAGCATCGGATTGTCTGAAGTGAATCTGGACTGTCTTATCCAGAAGAGACGTGGCATAAATCTTTGGATTTCGGGTAAAGGCTCAAAGCAATCCTGAAACGTACGATTCGAGAGGACACGCAACAGTAAGCTGCATACATCGAGGGGGAGTGAAAGTTGAGGAATGAGAAATCCAAAGTCCAAAGATGGGAAGGGATCACAGTCATTGATCCAAGAGGGACACGCGTCAGTGGATTATCAATTCTGGATAAAATCCATTAGGGAAAAATGAGAGTTGTTATTTAGATTTGTGAAGTCCGAAAATCCGAAGCGACGAGAGTCATCGATGTGAAGGTGGACACATTATGCCAGATTTAGAAATCCAGAAGAAAAGAGAGGAGTAAAAGGTCTGAAGACATGGAAAAGATCTTGATCGTTGATCGAGGAGGGAGTTGAAGGTCCGTTGATCTGGTTGAGGAGGCCAAAGTCCCTAAGCGGGATTAGAACCGTCGATTTAGGAGGACGCGTGGCAGACGATCTGTCGTTTCAAAGAAATATCTCCAGAAGAAATGAGAATTTGAGAACTCAAACTCCCAAAGGTCAGACTCACGGAGGAAATCGTAGCCGCACATCTGTAATGACAGGTGTCAGTAGATATTTCACTGTGGAAGATTGACGTATGGAAGAAAGGAAAGTTTGAGAATTGAGAATTCCGAAGTCTGGAATTCTGAAACGAATCACAGTCGTTGATTTGAAAGAGGTCAGATCTGATCCACAACTTTGAAAGGGATAGATCTGAGCCGTCGGTTAAGAGGCATCCTCAAGATTGTGAGATCGACGGTCTCGTAGCGTTGCGGGGATCAAAGATGCACGAACTTTAAAAAGTTGAGGGCGGGCCGCAATCCAAGCCACAGTTTTGAAGAAAGGACACGTGGAGGCTCAAGGTGAATTATGGCGTCAAAGGTAGTTTGGTTTCAAACCACCCTTGGTCGCACCCTCAATCACATGGTTATGTAAGGCCATCGCCCAAGTTCATATCAAGGAAGGGGATTATTAGAAAAGGAGCTAGCGCCCAAACTCTGAGATTTCACAGACGTGAAGAGGAGGGTCGCGGGTACCTTTAAACCTACACCAGGAAGTCGAAAGGGTATGTGTCTAATTACAGAACGAGACCATCAAGGTCTCAGAGATTCATTTGGCTCCAAAATCATAGATCCTTGACCGAGAGGTCGAACTAGTTCCCCGACCATCCAAACTAAAAACCATGGATGGAGAATATGTCCTTTAAGAAAAGCGAAAATTTGTATGCCCCGTCGTGGGTGTGTTACAAACTGGAAGGATAACCAGTCGAAGGAGTAAGATCTCAGTAACGAGTTTAACTTCCTAAGGCCATACTAAACCCAAAACTTTGATGAATGGACCCAAAAATTTGTGCTCTATTCAAAGGCGACACGACTGCTGCTGATAGAAGATAATACTCTTTTCCCGCCCTTCTTTTTTTGTTTTTCGATTTTTATTTTGTATTTTGTATTTTTCATGTTATTAAAGACTGAATTAAAAGAGGTAAAATAATTTTATGATACAAGATAGGAAATGAGTTCCACGAACAAGATAACTAGTTCCATGTAGTGGAACATACTTATGCTCGATGTACGGGAACATGTGCATGATATGGACACTCGGGGGGATGTTTCCTCTTGGGGTAAGGGGTGTCAAGTTGCAAAGGATATATGAAAGGCACTTCTTGGTGAATGGTGAGAAATGATGGGGCAATGGGATTATAACAAGGAAGAGGGAGACTAAATTAGGCTCAACAATGGAAGCATGATAATGAAATGTAATTACAACTCAACATTTGCGGGAGTTTCATGGCTAGTACCCAGAATAGTAGATTAAGGAGAAATATGAGGTTTCAATGCAATGTCATAATGAGACTATAAAGGACTCCCAGACCTATGGAGTAACTTATGCATGGGCACCAAATGGAAAAAAGGGTTCTAACTAGGGCACCCATGTTTGGTAAGTCTCTACCACTTAATAACGACACTTATAGTAACATCGAGGAGGTTTTGTGTTGCTAGAAATGGGTTCCTACCTAGGGCATATGAATCATGGTCATAGGACGATGAAAAAATGCAAAGCGAGGAGAAAACCTATCATATATTCCAGTGATGGTATATACCTATTGGAGGTGCAAACAGGCTAGGGAACGCTGAAAATCCATCATAACCTGAAAAAACCGCTTCAAACCAGGTCTTACACTGTATAATTAGTCCATATGTTTTCAAAAATAGAAAATACAGGGAAAAAACTATATAAAGTGGGTAAAATATATATACACTAAAGTACAATAATATACAAAGCTCATGCTCAATTTGGAGGGCTCAAGCATAATATTTTTTGAGATAGAGCCCATTTATGGGCTCTTTTAGCATGTTCCTTTCATAATCCTCTAACTCATAGGCTCCTTTTTCGAGGACACATCTCACAATATAAGGATCGTGCCACATGGGATAGAATTTTCCTGCCCCCAGTAGTTCTCTAACTTGATCGTAAAGAA
This sequence comes from Picea engelmannii, assembly GCA_009831015.1. Lineage (NCBI taxonomy): Eukaryota > Viridiplantae > Streptophyta > Pinopsida > Pinales > Pinaceae > Picea > Picea engelmannii. The sequence continues at coordinate 6,984 of ML841641.1, read as the reverse complement.
GGACCAAGTTACCCTCAGCGTACTGTCGGGGACAGACAAATTTATCATACTGGACCTTAACACGTCACTTATTCACCTCGATGGCTAGAGTGACATCTTGACGTTTCTCATCGAGTTGCTCTAGGTGTACAAGGCATTCTTCAAGATCAGTCGTGTTAGGTAGGAGCTCAATTGCTAACTTACGAGAAGGAATATCACATTTAATGGGGAGAACCAACTCCACTCCGTGAACTAATTGGAACGGTGAAAAACAAGTGGAAGTCTTTACTGCGGTTTGGTATGCCCGTAAAGCAGGGTATAACATCGCGTTCTAGTTAGATTTACTATGCCTGACAATTTTCTGCAAAATGGATTTCAAATATTTTTTCACAACCTCTACTTGGCCATTTTCCTGGGAACAATATGATGATGAATGATCTTTCTTGAACCCCAGTTTTGATGTCAACTCTGTCATCATCTTGTTTTGAAAGTGATTGTCGTGGTTAGTGACGATCTCCTTCATAATTCCAAACTGATCTATGATTTGATTGAATACAAAGTGTGTTGCAGTCTCACCATCGGATTTAATTGTAGGTATGGCCTTAGCCCACTTGGTAAAATAGTCCACGGCCATGATAATGTGATGGTGCCCCCAGTAGAGGTGTTATAACAATATTTTCCTCACCCTATGCAATATTTCACAGAGGGCCTTTTTCCCATTTCCCTATGCATACTTTTCATCCCTTTATGCAAATCCCATAGCTAAAAAATACATTTTTTCCACATGTACGCACCTTGCCTACTATACAACATGCGTATATGCAGGCTGCACCACTACAACCCGTGTACATCGGGATTTGTGCCCAAAAATGAAAAATGGTGTCGGGTTTCCATGTCACGACAGAAGATCTATGATCCTTGGCCTTCGATATACTGGAAACGTTCCGACTCAACCCTTCAGTTCCATTTGAAGGCTATAAATGGGCTAATTCTGAGCTATGGAAAGGAGGAGAAAGAATTCAACTTTGAGAGCAAAGTTAATCTGGAGAAATTATTCACTTCATATTGAGTCTGCATCCATTTGTCCTTTAAGTCTGGACACGGTATTCATCCCCCGAGCTCTTCCCTTATTGATTGAGAACTTTATTGTCTCTCTTCTATGAGCTTGCCTTTGGTGGAGGATTGAGGTGGTGGAGGCCTAGCTAGAAGGAACTTCATTTCTCAGTTCTAAACCATTCTGACACGGAAGTTTGTAACTTTTTTACTTCTGCTGATCATATATTAATAGAAATACTATTTTCCCGTCCAATTAATATCTTGCAAATATTTAAATTATTAGTCCATGGGAGTATTTGTTATGTATATTAATGGATTATGCTATTGAATGTGATAAAATCATATATCATCACCATATTCTTTCTTTTCTTGGTTGTTGAGGACTAGTTGCAGGTATATTGCTTTGGTTCAAGTGCTCAACGGTGGACTTCATCGAACGTCTGGATGAGGTAGGCCTTTTATCTTGTCTTTCTAGCGTATTTGTTTATGTAGCATACTTGAGAATAGAGTTGATTTATGCATTCATTTTCGTTTATTGTTGTTTACCCCTAGCCATAGAGGTATTTTCCTCGTAACAGAATTGGCAACTTCATTGGGGAGTGAATCTTCTTTCTTGGGGTTTGGAGTGTTTTTATCCTTATATTGCTCTTGTTCCCATTGCGTTTTTTGTCGCATCTTTGCTTGACAGCCTTTGTTCACTCTGGGTCTAAGTCTTTCAACCTTCTACTATGCCTAGTTGTGTTTTTTGAAACACATACGCGGGTTTTTGCTTGACAGTCGCGTATATACGTGTGATGTCCTTCTGCAAGATGTGTACATACATGATGTTTCCTTGAATAGTCACGTATATCAACCTATTTTGTTTGTTTACTGGGTTTGGTGGTTTCTGGGTAGGTTTTGATGATTTTTTAGTCTTCTTCGGTCTCTATAGTGACTGTTAAGTGTTTGTGGGATGACATGAAACCCGTCTTTGGTTGAATTTCCGGGCGGATTCTTTCTCATAATATTTTAATTTTGATTGTCCTTGTACATTGGGCTAAGTGTTTTTCTCCTTGGTATCCTACTTGGGTTGTCTTTTTCTATACACAGTAGAGTTTTTATATATAAAGTTGTTGTTCAGTCCATGCATTTTCATTTTTTCTTATATGGAAAATACAAAAAATTAGGCATTTTGCATTGCTTGGAATTTTGATCTTTTGAGTCTTTGTCATTTAACTTAGTGCATGTAAAGAAAGATTGAATTTTTACTTCAGAATTGTAGAGTTGAAATTGAAAATTGCATTTTTTTTAAGAAGCATATCATTCATTGAAAATTGAAGTTAGGACTCTGCATTGTATTCATATTTACTTTACTTGATGAGTCATAACATCATGAGTTTCACTACCATAAATTTTTGAATAAGCACAGGCATTAAAAATAACCCTATAATTTAAAATTGATTAGTCACGATTTTATTTTCTAGGGTGCACAAACTAGCTTAGGAGTTAGTGCCTTGGAATGGAATTTTGTGAGTAAACTTCTCTGAGGCTATTAAATCAACATATGTGTCTGACAAAGGGAGTGGAGAAATCCATTGTATAATCGGTAATATCAGAAGGTTGTGCTTACACCGGACTTAATCATGAGGTCGCGCGAGGTTGGTTAAAGGGATATCCCCCCAATACCTTCTTAGTGTCAAAGATATTTCTGGGGATCTATTCATATATGTGGATCTTACTAGTTCCCTTGCCTCCGTGAGAAGCGGTGCTTTCAAGGTTTCGGGCTTTGATACCATGCCCATACAGTGGACTTGACTTACGACTTCTTGACTTAGGTGCCACATAGGTTACTTACAGATGTTATTCTGCAGGTACCCTCGGTCAAATAAGGGTCGGACATCACACAGCCTTTATGGAGGATTACCTCTCCGGGGGGATCTGATCGATTGGTTGTTAAGCCCACGAGGGCCCTTATAATTGATTTTGTTACCTATGATATTTAGCAGGGAGTCTCAGGCCCCTCTTGGGTGAGACATAACTTATGTAGGGAGGGAATCCCCTTGCAGACACTTTACCCTGTTTGTGTACATATTGACCATTTGATTTTTGGTGTGCTCTTTGATTACTAGTTGGCCTTAAGATTTATTTTTTGTTTCTTGAGTCTTAAGTCATCGTGGAGTTGGACGAGCCTCTATGTTGGTCCTGTCACATGTTACAGTTACCACCTAATTTCGAGTCTTTACCTCCTAAAAGGCGTAGAGTTATTAGACGTGGTACACACACCTCCACTTTTCAGACTTGTGATTCTACAAGGATGAGTACTGAACTGAGTCTTGAGAACACTAGGAACACTTCGACTTCGACACCTACTATATTTAAGGGCACCCCTTTGAATCCTACAACCACAATGGTTGTAGTGTTAGAGGAACCTATCATTACTATTACCCGTCCTATAGTGAATGCTCAATCTCTTGCCTCGAACCCATTCGGGTCTCTTGGTCACTCACCAGGCTATAATGTTCATTCTATCCCTATGGCCTCTAGTCCTTTTTCGTATGGTATGTTGTATTTTACTTCGCAGTTTTCAAGCTCCATCCCAACTGTTGGCTCTAATGCTAGCATTGGACTTAGGGGCACTATATCTCCTTTTACTCCATTTTCATTTGGTGGTTCTCAAATCCCTCAAACGAATCCTAATATGGAAGGCATTCCATCTTTTAACCTCGGGTCTAATCCTCTTGCTTCTGGGTGGAGCAACCAACCTGGTAGACAAGACTCTACTCAATTTTCATCCTATACCCTTACCTCCTCAGTGTTGATTCCGACCAACATGTTTGGCATGATCAATCCACCTCTATCCTCTGGATTCACACCCAGAGGAGGTCAGTTTCACACCTTGGGCAACCCCCAACCCGGAGCCACTCCGACTGGGGTCAACATTTATAACCCCCATCAGAACATTCCTACTATAATGATGCCCAACCAACCTCTTATGAATCATCCTGGAGAAGGGTTTTACAATCCAGAACAGGGCCATGGTGTTTACTAGAACCCTGGATGGACTGGGGTTCCTCAAACACAATCTTTCTAGGGAGCTTGGGGCCAGATGTCGCAACCCCGTCTCCCTTTTTTGGACACGCTTGATCTTCCAGACTTGTCTAAGTTGATCAACGACCATGTGTGTCATGATCATACATGGCCCCCCATCCCCACCAAGCTTCCTTCATACATTCTAAAATTCGAAGGTAAGAATGGCGAGGATCCTGGTGATCACGTTACAACCTTTAACCTATGGTGTTCCTTGAATTCCCTTAATGATGATTCTATTTGGTTAAGATTATTTCTATGCACCCTCATTGGGATCACTGTGAAATGGTATATCAAGCTACCTAAGAGGGCATATGGGACCTTCAGTCAAATGGTGTTAGTCTTCCTTAACCACCTACAATTGTTGGTTCATTACGATGTTGGCCTAGAACTTCTGTAGACTTTACGCCAGGACATAACCACTCATATCTCAGATCATATCCAGGAGTGGAGTAGATGGAAGAGGTTGATTAATACCTCCATACCCCCATCCTTTCTTTTAGAATGGTTCCTTAAGTCTTTGCAGCCTCCTATCTTGAAGGATGTTGCTACATCCGGGGTTAAAAATGAGGAAGAAGCGATCTAGAAATCCCAACAGTTAGAACTTATATATGCTTAGTCTGGGATGTTATACCACATTCTTCTGGACGCACCGTGATCAACCTATGACCCTAGACAAAATCTCATACCTCATGCCGATGGAATTGTAGGTTTCGCCAATGTAAATTCTGTAGACTTAGTGACAAGCCATTTGAAAGAGTTGTCAGTCTGTAGGAGGGCCAACTTCGTCTGTGTCTTCCAATCCCACTCAGTTGGCGGATGTACATTCTATGCAATCGTCGACCGACCCAAATGGTAACCAAAAAATAGGCAGGAATAAGAAAAAAGGATGTAATAATAATCATAAGGGTGGGAAAATAATAATAAACCCAAGGACAATGGTAATAATGAGAAGACGGATAATAATTTTGGAGAGGGCAAGAAAGAAAGGTGTAAGGTGAAATTTCCCTATAATATTTGTACGGACGAACACCTTACTCATTTATTCCCAAAACTTGCAGAAGTTGTGAGGCTCTTATCTCTACCACCCGTCATGCTGACGAATAATTTCCCACATAAGCAGCACATGGCCTCAAACTCCTCAAATTCTGGAAATGTGGTCGGTGGGAGTCAAAACCCGTCGTCACAAGACGGTGACCATTTTTGTATCAATATGGTCTATGATAAGGTTCATGTAGCCACCCGATCTCGAGATTATAGTTCTTCACGGGCTATACCTGGCCTAGAATCTCCTCCTCCTCCTCCGGAGACGGCTTTATAGATCGAAAAACCAAAGTCATCACCTCATATTTTGAAAGGAGTACTCAAGCGCTCTACTCACAATCCAAATGCTAGATCCGCCCAGAATTACTCTATTGTTGAGGACCTGGGTCAAACCCCTTGTGCGATGTCGACTCTGGAGGTACTCCAGATGTGTCCTTCACAGAGGAATGTCTTTCTATCTGCGTTAGGAGCTCTAGACCCCAGTGGCTCAAAAGTTATCAAGTTTGACATCACAGATGTGAAGCCTCGCTTGCCTTACCATGTGGCATTCCAAATCTATGTGGGGTACTCAAAGTATACCATCAAACATACGATTGTTGATGAAGGCATCGCTACATGTGTGATGCCCCTAATATGTTGGAAATCTCTCAACTCTTCGACTCTCTCTCAATCGCCGACCATGTTGACTTATTTTGACGGTCATTCCTTCTAACCTCATGGTATTCTTCCTTCCTTTCCAGTCCATTTAGGTGGGAAGACAGTAGAAGTGGATGTTGAGGTAGTTGATGCGCCTCTTGATTATAACTTGTTACTAGGATGCAATTGGACTTATGATATGATTGTTGTCGTATCATCTGTCTTTTGCACTCTTTGTTTTCCACTCGATGGGAAGATCATGAAGATCGATCAGTTATCCTTTGCGTATGCTAGCCCTAATGCATCAGTTGGACCATCGATCCCCATGGTCGACAATTCTCAGCCGGCAACTGAGAATATCGGTGTCGGAATGTATTCATCCCTTATGGGTACCTTCGAATTCATGGCACTGATCCACCATGTTTATGCCATGTCCAGTAGGCATGTTTCATCAGAGAGGTATGTTCCTTTCTGTACTTCCTATTTTAACGATCCTTGGACCCTAACTTCCTTGACTTCGTCTTGTGAAGGTCAATCACATGCTAGAATGGCCATGCCACTATCGGCAAAGGAGATTGTGTATCAAGTTGTTCTTGACTCTTCCGTCAATCCCGATCCTATCACCTTGCCAACAGATGAGGAGGATCTTTCTCTTAAGCCTATGTGGGCCACTTTGTTGTCTTGTTCACATGATTGCCTCAATGAGAATTTTCCCTCGGATGAAGCTATCATCGAAGCTATGAATGGTTTCGACAAACCTTGGGATGATATGCATCATCGCTCTTATTTTCTCCCAGAGCTTAAAGAATTGAACAAGATGAATTTAGACCTACTTTGAGTGAGATAGTCAGTCATGTCGTAGTTCCACTTGATACGCACGAAATTTATTCTGAAGGAAATAGGCGAGTATCTCTCCTACCGTCCTAATCTACACCGAACTCTTCAAGGAATTCTAAGATGTATTTGCTTGGTCATATGAAGAGATGCCAGGATTCGACCCTCGTATTTTCGAGCATGAGATTAGAACTTATTTGGATGCTAAGCCTGTTTGACAACGTCTTAGATCTTTCAATCCCCGAAAGGCCCCTGCTATTAAGGAACAAGTAGATAAACTAATTAATTTTGGATTTATCTACCTGGTTCCCTTGACTGAATGGGTATCCAATCTCGTTCCTGTGAATAAGAAGCAAGGAACCATCCGTG
>WSFP011323693.1:0-40488 GCA_009831015.1 Picea engelmannii | reverse complement strand
GGGCATGAATTTTGAGGTGTTTTGGCACTGATTTTAAGTAAGATTCCTGGCACAAATTTTGAGATAAGTTTGTGCATTTATTGTTGAAGAAGTTTGTTGTAAAAGAACATTTTTCTCTGAGCTCTGAAATAATAAAAACTCCCCTCTCATTGGTTTTCCCCTTGTGGGTTTTTCCAAGGGTTGTTTGCCCAAAAATATCTGAGTTAATTTTCGGGTGTGTGCATTTATATCCGGTTTAGTTTTGTTGTAAAAGGACTCTTGTGTTTCATGTTATAATTTATTTTTATGTTAATTTCATTTTCAATAGGGTATAAAATGTGGGTTGAGCATTAAACAATGAAAACTTATTGAGACTTGAAATTGGGTAGGGGTCTGAGAAATTTTACATGGTATAAGAGTTGCAAAAGGAACGAGAAGGGAAATATATCAACAAATAGAAAACAATAGTTAGCCACAGAGAGCAGTACTTCACCAAAAATAGAGTTGGACTTGGTGGTCAGTTGAGAAGGTCAGATGGCTACAGGTTTGAGGGTTGAAGACATGTTGAATGGGGCTGAAAACTTTAGTCCTTGGAAGGAGAGGATTGCATTGTTGTTGGAAGACCAAGAGTTATGGGACATTGTGAACCATACCACCACTACACTTGTTGTCATTCCTACAGATGCAACTCGGTTGGTAGAGTACAACAAGAAGAATGTTAAGGCCAAGAGATTGATCTTGGATGCAATCAAATAAGACCTCATTCCTCGTGTTTCAGGGAAGAAGAATGCTTATGAAATGTGGGTGTCTTTAACCAAGCTTTACCAAAGCTCCTATGGGAACAGGAAGATGGCATTGGGAGAAAAATTGAGAAGCATGAAGATCACCAAGATTGACACAATCTCATCATTTCTCACCAAGATCACTCAGGTGAGAGATGAGTTGGAAGAAGTGGGGGAGACTATATAGAATTCTGATTTGGTTAGAACTGCTTTGAGTGGTTTCCCCAAGAAATGAGAAGTCTTTGTTGAAGGAATTGTTGCTCGTGAAAATATTCCCAATTGGGAGAGGTTGTGGGACAATTACATTCAAGAAGAAATAAAACATGGCTCCAAAAATGTAGGCCAACATGTTGGGGACGATGAAGAGAATGTTGCTCTTGCAGTGAAGAGCAAGAAGAAATCTAGGAAAGGTTCAAAGGGTGAATCTTCCAAGACAAAGTGTGAAGGTAAAAAGGGCATGAGCAAAGTCAAGTGATTTGCATGTCACAAGATGGGGCACCATGTAGGTCAGTGTCCTAACAAGAAAAATAAATGGTCTGCAGCTTCAGCAGATGTGGAGGAGTTTTCCAATAAGTTCGAGAAGGAGTTTTATTTATTGGTTTGTTTTTCCTCTAGAGCAACATTTACCAGTGTGTGGTATATTGATAGTGGTGCCTCCCACCATATGACATGTGTTAGTGAGCATTTTTCAGATCTTACAGAGATTGAGGATCTTGAGGTAGTGCTTGGAGATGACTCTGTGGTCAAGGCAGTTGGTAGTGGGACAATATCCTTTCAGAGGAAGTCTCATCCTCCCTTATTGGTGATAGATGTCTTATATGTTTCGAGCTTGAAAAAGAACCCGATATCAGTTTCTACCATTGACGATAGGGCATATGATTCAGTGTTTCATGATGGACATGTGCTCATGTATCCTAAGGGATCCAATATCACTTCAGCCAAAGTGATTGTGATTCGTCATGAGAATCTATACATGCTTATGTTTCAGCCAGTTAGAGCATTGATACACAGTACCATCAATAGTGACTTATGTGAGCTATGAGATAGGAGGATGTCCCACTTGGATCATGGACCTATGAGAGTATTGAGAGAGTTTTTTACCGGGGTACCAAATTTTAGTATAGAGCACCAGGAGGTGTGCACTGGGGAAGTACACCAATATTTCTTTTCCAAGCATTGACAGTAGAGTAGCAGGTATACTTGATTTGACACATTATGATGTATGCAGTTCGATTTCCTCTATATCTTTGAGTGGATATGAGTATTATGTTACTTTTATTGATGACTTCTCCAGGAAGTCTTGGATTTTCTTCATGCAGACCAAGGGATAGGTCTTCAAGTGGTTCCAAGAGTTTAAAGCTCTTGTGGAGAACCAAACATGTAAGAAAATCTAGGTGTTGAGGTCGAACAATGGGGGTGAGTGCACCTCCAATGACTTCAATGATTTATGTGAAAGAGAAGGCATTAAAAGAGAGTTGACAGTTCCTTACTACCCGAAGCAGAATGGGGTTGCTGAAAGGAAGCACAGGGCTATAGTTGGGGCTACGAGAGCCATGTTACATCATCAAGGGATACCGCTCTCTCTTTAAGTTGATGCATGCAACACTATAGTTTATCTGCAAAACAGGAGTCCACACAAAGTATTGGGGAACAAAACTTTTGAGGAGGATTTCTCTGGGAATAAGCTTGAGGTTGGGCACTTAAGGATCTTTGGGTGCCTAACTTATTCACATGTACCTTCTGAGAAGAGGAAAAAGCTAGAACCTATTGGGTTCGTGTTTTGACTATTTTGTTTCAATGGCTAAATCCTTTTTGCATGCGATATTATATATGCTATGCTCTCATTTAGCCATTTTGAAGGTATTCTGAAAGATTTATATATCAATTCACTATGAATTCGCACAAGGTATGTATAATTATCGTTTTTGCAATGATTTTGCGATCAATTCATCTTAGTTTAATGTTTATAAATATCTAACGTTCTGGTTTGCTTACAACAGGTCGGAATTGTAATCCAATCCTCCATCTGAACCTTCATCCAACACTGTTACAGGAAACAAACTTCAAGATTAATTTGTGGGAGGATGAAGTGGAATCAAAAAATTTGGCACATGGGTTTTGTGCATAAGATTCCAAATTAGGTCCCATGCGAGATGTTTCCTGAAATTGTGGATGTATTGAGAGTAGTTTGTGGCCCTTGATTCGACATCCAACACTTGGAGCGCAGAGGAGTTGGCGGTTAGCACATTGGTAGCCTTTGATGGACGAATCATGGATATGGGTTTTATGCCCCCTTGTGCCCTCCAGCTACAGAGCTCAACACACCTCAGATTGGGAAGTTGCAGCGACCGTTGAGTGGCACACAAGATTGTTAGAAGTTGTTGTTGTTAGAACGCATTTAATGAGTTTATTGCTTTTAGAGAGGGTTGAGCCTTCTAGTGGTCGACCTCTCAAGCTATGTAATCACCTATAAATACTACTGCCTATGACATGAACCAGGAGAGACTAATTTTATTATTTGATACAGACATTATTACCATTTTGTTCCATACTTTTTTTTTATGCTTAATGACAGTGTTGCGTTAATTTATCAACTGTATTTTCCTGTTGGAGTGTAGCCACGACCTGCTGGGGGGGCCACCATGGGTCTGGGTGATTGTGTATATCAATACATATTTACATTTATATTGTTGCCTTACTTAGATTTCGAAATTGTCTGTTTACTGTATGAATTTCTCAATTTCAATTGCTTGTTGTGTGTATGTTTTAATTGTAGATTGCTCTTCTAATTCATCTTCTTGTACATTGCAGATTGTTTTTTGAATTGTGTATATCATAGAGGGATGTCCATGGTTGTGTGTTAACGAGTATATTTTGTTTGCAGGTTGTAGGAGCTGGTTAATTACATTGTTATATCTTTTTCTTCCTATTTATAAGTTACTCTGCAGAGCACCAATTTAGATAGATTTATTTGAAGTCTTGATAGATTAATTGCTTTAGTTTTGATAGTTTTGACAGAGTACTAACTTAGATAGGTTTACTTATAATTGCAAATACTCTCTGTAGGTCTGTTTCATTTATTAATTTTGCCTTAACATGATAGGATAGAAATGGATTACGAGTTATGATTTTTAATAACATTTTGGTTGATTTCGAGTACGATTTTTAATGATAGATTAGTTCACTTAGGTTATAATTTTTAATGAAATCGCAACGATGAATTTGAATTATGATTTCTCGTTAGCACTAGCCACTAGTTTATAGGTTTGCATAGAGTATTTTCATTGTTATGAATTTGAATTAAGATTTCTAATTAGTGCTAATTATGAGTTTGTAGATTTGCTTGAATTAGTTTTGAGTTTGTAGATTTCTATACGAAGTATTTTCAATGTTATTTTAGTTGTGATTTGAATTAGGAATTCTAATTAGTGCTAGTTATGGGTTTGTAGATTCACTTGAATTAGTGATTTTGAACAAAGTATTTTCTAGTATTAGTGTGATAGAGTGAATGGTTGATGTTTACTTGAATTTTCATTAGTAGTTAGATGTCACCGGGATGTGAGTTTGTGCGTTTCTTTCTTTTAGTTAGATAGATTAGTGTTTATTCACTACAAGATAGAAATAATTGTGAGTTCTTGCTTTTCTTGCTTTCAGTTAGATAGATTAGTGTTTATTCTCTGCAAGATAAGAATAATTTTTAGTTTTGCTTTAAGAATAGAGTTCACTATAAATAATTGTTTTTTGACGATAGTTTGTTTTATGAGTTCACTGCCCATGAACATAGCTTGTTTTTAAAGAAAGATAGTTTTCTTTTATTCAATATTTGTTCACTTAGAATAATGAATTTATCATTCCTAGTTGTAGATTACTTTGTAAATTTAAAGTAAAGGTCTTCATTATTTGAGTTTATTGGCATTAGATTAGATTAGGCTAGGCTAGGCTAGATTAGAGATCTAGACCCGCACATACAATGTTGGCACCTCGAAGCCTACGAGCCCTGGGTTGACAATTTAATGTCGAAATAGATAGCATATATTTTACTCGACATTTTTTGCGCCGTTGTCGGGGAGGTGCTAAAGGGATTAGAACGTAGGTAGGTAGGTTGCCTTTAATTACACAACAAGGGGGAGGAGAAACTTTGAGATGAGAGGTAACAACCTGCACATTCATTTTAGTGGGTTGCTCCAAAGCCTTGTTGTTCCCTTTCCACAAGAGTGTTTATTTTTTCTGCAAGTTTGCTTACTTTTTCACTTTGTTTACTTTCCTTAATTTGGAAGAACTCTCTCAAATCCAAGAAGCAACTGGGATTTCTTCTTTTCAGGAAGAACACATCTTGATAATATTCAAGAACTTGTCTACCTCTCTGGAAATATTAGAAGAATCAAGGTCCTATGAGCTACAAAATGATTTTCCTTGCCAAACTGCGAAGGAAGCTGAAAAATTATGGACTACATCTGGTGGAGAGAATCACTAAGACCTGAGATTGAGGAGTTATCAACATCCATATCAAAAGATCCTTTATGTACTTCAGAAATCAATCATCCAAAAGAAGAGGATCTACATAGCATGATGAATGAGAGCACATAAATTATTGTTAATTAACATCAATATTACATTGAAATTTGGTTTCAAGAAGTCATCAAGCCACAACACTATTCTCTTCTTCAACACCTTCTGATGCCAAAACAAGTAGGTTGGTTGGTTATTCATATCCAGGTAATCACTATGGTAACTTTTTCATATGCGGATATGAGTATGTTTCTTATCTTTCTTCACACATGGTTACATTGGAAAAGTTCTTCCACTTGAGTAAATATTTTCCTTTCTTTTTAGGTAGGGTAGGATAATAAATAAAAACTACATGTTGTTAGTTTAACTTTAAGACTAATGCAACCTCATTTTACATTTTATTTTTAATAAAAGAAGTATGAGATACATGTGCCTGTGACTTGATCTCATTGATCTCATCAGTTTTTGATATTTTAGAGTGTGGTTTTTGACAAACAATTTTAAAAACTTTTTGGAGGTTTTTATCTAACAACAAGTGGAAAACTCCAAGGAGACAAAAAGGGAAGTATTTTACTTCGGAAGAAGATGTTGCTATATTTGAACTATGTTGTCTGCTTAAGCATCAATTGGATAATGAATTTTTATTATGCTGAGGAAATTGACTGCTCTAAATTAGCCATTTTTACAAGATTTTTATCTTCCTTTCTCTTTGTTATCCCCGATTTCTAGGGATAACTAGGAGATCATGTCTCGAGGCCCACAGGTCCTAGACATGGACTACCGAGAGCAGGATTGAACTGAGCATGGCCCTGGAGGGCCCATCTTTCTTCTTCTTCATCAGACTTGTCCTATCAGCAACAACAACATCCATCACCTTCGGCTTGGACTTGTATCGGATAAGACTCTTACTCCATGAGGTAATTGGTCCAGGTATCATGGTATGTGTCATATTTGATCATTATAACCTTCAGATATATGCATAAGATTCCTTTCATTTTGACGACTGCTTGGATCTTACACTAACCCACTTGACCATGGTTGGGGGGATTGACAGGGTACCCTAGCAAGCTTGTACCCATAGGTTTTGGTTAGCCACCAGGGGGGATTTTGAAGAGCCATCGTCTGCTCCCATCATATTATCATTCTTACATCTTATCTCCCACTCATCTATCCCATTCCCCTAGTCCAGACATTAGGATTACCTGTTTGTGGGGTTACACCTTATCTTGTGGGAAGAAGGGGCTAAAGGCCCAAGAGGTAAAAGCAGCTGGTAAGAGATAAAAGCCATAAAAAAAATAAAACCTAGAGATGCCTTGCCCAGGGATCCCCGAGAAGGCAATAAAAATCCTCTCAATAAGAAACAAGAGGGACCCGAAGAAAAATAACAAAACAAGACCTAGCCAAGAGGATGGGGGGTCTCATCACGAGCCAACCCATTATGTTCATAGGTACCTAGCAGCATGACATTGCCATTATCTGGTCACCACGCCAGGGCAGTGACCTTTGGTTGCATGGCCAAGGGAAAGGGGGTCTCATCATGAGCCAACCTTATCATCCCTGCGAAAGTACTTGTGGGTAACACTATCAGCTCTGGTCACCACGCCAAGGCAGTGTCCTCTAGTTAGACCTTGACATAAAAAGAAAGAAAAAGTAATAAAAAAAGGAAAGAATAAAGGCAAGTAAAGGGCTTGGAAAGAATTGCATCCATGACAGGTATAGCTCGCCTCCTACAAAGGCACCCACAGATAATATTCACCCCTATCTTTCACTATGTCTGGACATCCTTTGACCACACCACCTCATGTTACATGGCTTGGATGATATCCTTTGGAAACTTTCCTTTTCTTATGGATGCTGGCCCAATAGGGCATTTTGTCTTTTTCTTCAGCTTTGTAGAGTAGGTCATTGTAATGTCTTTGAGCTATTAGATGATATGCTAGGGGTTTTATGCATGCATTTGATAAAATTAATGATGAAATATGATTGACATTGCTATGATCCCTAGGACTAATGAGCTCGTGGAGGGTGAATTTTTTGATGTGCAGGAGCATGCCCGACGAACAGGTACCAAGTGGACTGGTACACATGGGGAGATGATTAGTTCGGACCTCCATGGGGCCGAAGAGCCCATCAAATGGTTGATGGGACCCTATCAGGGGCAAAGACAGGACAATGATTGGTCGAGCCTTTACACGAAAGAAGAAGAAGGACGTTTTCATCCAGGATGCCTTGGTTGAGCCCAGCCCAGGGGGGTTGATCCACTACAGGTGGAACGTGTCTCTTCTGATGCCCCAGGACGTCATCTAGGAGCCATGACATCACCTCCAATGTATGGCACCTTGACAGAGCATTTTGGCACGTGTGGCAGAGTTTGGAGGCCCAATGAGGGCCAAAGTTTGTCATCTAGTGCTATGTTTTGCCCTAAAAAGGGCCAACATCTCCCTCAGAAGGGCTTGACATATTTCTTATTGCTCATTTAGGGTTTCATTTAACAGTTTAATGTAAAACAATATGATTTTTGGTTATTAGCCTTGTCGGCTATTTTTGATGACCTAATTTTAATTAAAGGTCATGAAACACTATATATTGAGGATGTTTTTCCCTCATTTGAACATAACACAACTCACTCACACTTGTGAGGTCTGATTTTTGCGCCCTCCTAGGGTATTGTTTCTTTCTAAGTGAGGCACACTTGTTATTGGAAGGATTTTTTGGCATCTTTTGGCATTTCTCTCCAAGGAAGGTTTACAACTGGGGTTTGCACATGCTTTCTTCATGATATGTAAGTGATTTTTATTGCAAAACTTCCTAATTGAATGGTTGTAGGTTTAATTTATTGCATTTGCTTATTAAATTGCTGATTTGAAACCCTAGGTAACAAGCACACAAGTAGGTCCTTGTTTCATGTCCCCTTAGAGATAAATTTTTTTAGCCATTGAAGAAGAGGGATCGAGCCTAGCCTTTGCTACACTCATCTTGCTTCTTCCCTTAAGCTAGTGTTGAAGTTTATAGGTTGAAAGAGGGTGACGTCCTAGGCCTAGGTTATCTACACCTAGGGTGATCATCTTCTAGGGTTTGAAAGCCTTGTCTTTACAACACTTTCTCTCATCTCATCCGTTAAATTTATCATTTATGCAAGCCATTTTTCCAAGTTGACCTAAGGAAGGAGGAAAGAGCACGAGGCCTTGCTTAAGCAACACTGGAGTGAGCCTCTTTCCTCTAGGGTTTTGATTCTAGGGCCTTGCCTTTGCAACACTTTAGAACCCTTCCCTCTTGTCTTTAAGTCTTCATCCTTTCAAAAAACTTGTGCCCTTATCCTTGTTTGACTCCATATACCCTAAGGCACTGATCTCCAACCTCCAACGTTGAAGTCCTAGTGTACAAAAACACTCTCAAAACTCTAAATTTTGAAACCCTAACTAACAAACTAACCTAATTAGGGCTGACGTCACAATTGGTTATCTCATCTTGACGCAACAAGTGTTGAATATAAGCAATTAAATGATGTTTTAAAGAATTTATTGAGCAAAGTGTTGGTTGGATACATTGTTAGCTTGATCATCTTGATAGTTATTGATGAATTGATGCTTTTTCCATAGCTAATTGATAAAACGTTGACTTCATTGGTATCTATTGTTTTACATTGCTTATTAATTGATATCAGATAGTCATTGAAGTACTAACCCATTGAGTTATAGCCTGCATATATACAGTATTATTGTTGTCTTGTTCCGGGCAGGTGTTTTCATTTGGGCATACACTTCTTTATTGGTTGATTAGCCGGACTGCCTGACTTTGGTGGTAATCTATGAGGGGGAAACTTTAATCTTGACTTTATACCTTAGCCTCTTAAAAACCCCAGGTTGCCGGGGACATCTCCCCTGGGTTAACCTCCCTAAACAGAAAGAACCTCCCCATTGAGGTGACATTGGGTGGGGAAGGTTCCTGTTACGCCAGTTTGCCCTCTATTCTTTAGCCTTTAACCTAAACTGCAAACTGTGCGATAACACTCTCAATGCATCTTTAATGGCAGTTGCTCATAACCTCCACCACTAGAGGATATAAGGAAGTGACACCTTGTCTCATCAAACTTAGAGGTTACTCGTACAATTTCCCCAAGAACCCTGAGTAGGTGAGTAAAGGTATCTTCAGGCCCTACTTACTATAACTTAAAAAAAGAAGAAAGTAAGTAGCGCTTGAAGATATATTTCTGTTCTTTTCCAATGGTACCATCCACTACACACTAAAAAAACTTGATTATACAATATCTTTAGATAGGCTACGTCCACTTAAGTTCCCCTTACATCAAGAAAATCTATAAGGAATACATAAAGAAGAGTCATCCTCTAACATAAATACCATCCCAGTCTTAAATAAAAAAATTCAGAGCTGCCTCCCCATCTTCTTGCAAAAAACAATCTTTATATAAAAAATCTTAAAAGATGGTGGACCAATCTCTGTTGTAAAATTGTGTAAGAGGCTAACCTGTCGGGATACTGAACATGTCTGTTGGCAGCAGGTACCGACCTATGGTATGACTAGGTAAACCTGTCGGAGTACTGAATAGGCTTGATGGAAGTGGGGCATTCTACCTAGCGAGGTTGATAATATGACAAAAAATAAATAAAATTCCTAAATCTTTAAACGTGTCCTGATGTACGACATTACTTGTAGACAAAGATGAAAATAAGTATGCATGGTTAAGCAAAGGTCAATGAACTCCATAAATATGCCATTGGGAACTAACTTTAAGACCATCCTAAGACTCTCTTGCCTACCTCTTCTTAACTATACGTAGGATGTTTTGTCCTACAGGCGGGGCCATATTTAACCGTCTTGTCAGACTAATGTGTGAAATTTATCTCTACGGTTGAAAAACTATAAATCTTAGGCTATTGGGAGAATTGACTGGTTCCCTATATATTTGATTTTAAGGTGTCACAATACTTAGGAGTGGGGGAGGGGTTTCATGAGATGACAAATGATAAACTCTGCCATCTATATTACAATCCATGAGAAGATAAGTAGAATCTCTGTCAAAAATTCTGTCATATTGTTTCTACAATATCTTGGGCTATTATATCAGCAGTTGTTTGTATTGGTATGCTAAATTCTATACTGTTGACATCACTGTGTGTTATAAGCCTACTGTGCATTTTTATTTTTATGTTTATATAATGGAAGACTGCTTAACTGGTTCCTTGTGACAATTACAGATCAATAACAAACTACTAAATGCTTGTTATCGTCGGTATTACAAGCCTATGAAAAGAGGAACCAATTGTTTTATATTGTTACAAGATCGATGACAAGGAAATCGACAATGGATAATCCTATTCATACTCATCCTATCCATGCTCCATGCTCCTGTTCACCATGTCTGCCAAAAATTGTCCAAGTTGAGTGTTATGGGTGAACGCCCATTTATGATGGGATAATTTCCACTTACATAGGAGGACCGGATAGAGTGCTATATGGAGGATTAGATGAGGTATTGTATGCACTGTAAATGATCACGATCACGTTCAAGTATGATTGCTCGAATTGATTACGCCAGTTGCAATGATAAATTAGATGAATTAAATGGTGTATTTTTAAAATTTCTTTTTTTGATCAAATTAAAATTACAAATGCATTTTATGATCAAATGTCCATGTCGAAGACTTGGACATTGATCTAATTTCTTACACGATTTGTTTTACCTCCAAAGTACAAACCATTCAAATTCAAAATCGCCAAGAAAAATCTTGATTCCCCTGTAGCCTCATCTGGTAAGAAAATTAAGAAGCATGTTGATAATTCTTGTTGCCTTCAACACCTATTGATTCTAAACCTAAGAGGCTATAAGATTCATTTCATCAAGATTTTCCTTCGGTTCCTACAAAGAGGAGAGGAGCTAATCGATTCAAGGGGAAATCCTTTTGAAGAAGCACCCAGAGTATGAGTGGCAAGCCCAATATAAAAACTCCAAGTACTTCGAATCCTTTTCAATTGTCTTCCAATCATGAGAGTCCCCATAAAAGACTCAGAGAATTTTTTGCATAGGAGTCTAAGCCTGATAAAGAGGTCAAATCCAAACCTATTACACAAAGTCTCCCTCACAAAAGCACAGTTACTCCTTCCTCCTAGATGCCTACACAGTATTCTAAAGTTGATATACCTTATACATCCATCAAGGGATCCAAGGCCTCTTCTTTTGAGCCATCTGATCATACCTCAGTTATTGAAAAATTGCAACAAGAAAATGCTCAGTTGCTTCAACAATTGGAAGAGTGAAAAACTATGGATAGGAATCTACATCATGACAATGTGGTATTGCAAGCAAAAGTGAATTCTCTTCAGCTATTGGTTTATCAAATGACCACCACCAATCATAGCCTCTGGATGCAATTGAAACATTTTAAAAGGCCCAAGACAAAATCCCCGGGGCAAGAGGGAGAAGCTTCTAAAGCCAATCCACCCCCTCCTTCACGAGTCTAGTTATGTCGGGTGATTCATTTTTGTAGCGTTGAACCCTGGGTCTACCCTTGTGCCAACAAATGGTTCCGTTGCCGAGACCTGAAATTGTGATTATTGGGAACTGAGGAAGAAGAAGCTATGTGCAAAGATCTGAACTGAAACTGTGATTGCTGGGAATTGAGGAAAAAGAAGCTTTGTGAAAAGACCTGACCTGAAATTGTGAGAGCTCTGTGCGTAGATCTGTCGCTCTAGTGCGCAGTATTCTACTTGATTTGTGAAGCTCTGTGCTAAAGAAAGAAGTCCGATCTGAAGAAAAGAGGTAATATCTGAGCGCTTTGTGCTCTGATAAAGGTAAGAATAGTGAAATTTTTTAAGATCTGGAAGCTTTGTGCTCTGTTGAAGATAAGATTAGTGGAAATTTTTATTTCTAAAGTATGGATCTAGTTATGTTTGATAAGATTTGTCCTAGCTTGAAAACTAGGGCACTGATAGAAGAAAGAGGATTTGATATGAATAAATCTGATAAGAATAGTGAAAGATATGTTATACCTATGCATAGAGAGAATGTTTGGACTAACAAATGGATGCAGGATCCTAGAATTTTTTTTTTGAAGGTTAGCTACCATGATCCTGTCAGTGTTTCATGTAAACCTGCACAGGAGATCTAGCCAAAGCAAGTACAGACAAATCTTATCAAGAAAATAAGAGAGATTCAATATGGAAAAATGAGAAAATATATTCACACTACTCCAATGAGTTGATGATTGATACATAGATCATGATCAATATGATACAATGAATGAGTGGAATACACTCATATATAGGGCAACACATTCCATAATTAAGAAAATCAATCAAGCAGTTAGCTTTCCTTATGAATGCATGCATGCATAATAGTGATGGTAAAAATAGAAAGTCTAAAAATAGAACTAGTCAATTAACTCCCAATGAACTAGTGTTACTCGCATTGAACTAGTGTGTCAAAAATAGAAATTTCTCCAACACCCCCCCTGAACATCACTATGGAGTAAAAACGAGTTCTGGCTACTAGGCCATTTTAGGTACTCATGTACAATGCAACTAATGAACACTGAATAAAAGTGACGAAAGAGGGAAAACCACGTGGGAACAAAACCCCCCCTCAAAAGATAATGTATCAAAAGAAGAAAATAATAGCTATTAGAAAACTATGTTCTTCACTGCAAGATGATCCTACAAAGTCTGAAACTTCTTCTCATTGAAAGTCTTCGTGAAGATGTAGAAATCTTTATGGATCTGATAAAGTCCTTTGGCAACCTGTCGGGCCTTGTACTTCTTAATCCTGTGGACCCATCTGCACCTGAAAATATTCCTTTCTGGTGGACGTGGAACCAAATTCCAAGTTTGGTTATGTAGGAGTGAGTCATACTCCTTTTGCATGGCTACTTGCCATAATGGATTTCCCACAACCCTATTGTAGTTCTGTGGATTAGTAGATTGAACCATATAGCAATTCATGGGCATTGCAGGTTCTGAAGCTGAAAATACATGAGAAGGCTCCTCATGCTGAGATCGAGTCCTCCTTGAATCTAATGGATTCCTTGCAAGGTTTCCTGCTACCTAAAGTGTGGTATGTGCCTTCTTGGGCATCTGTTGAAGCTTCGACGTTGGCTTCTTATCTGGATGTACTACTTGCTTATTTCCATGTACATAATTTGAGTGTATGGAATCATCTCTGATGTCTGAAACTGATGGAAGAACAAGAGTATATGCATGTTGCACTGGAGGTGCATGAAAAGTACTCTCCTTATGTGTAAGTAGAATAGAGGAGTCATCGTCAGAAAACTTAGTGAATTTATACAACCTTGACTTGTGATCCACCTCACCAATTGCAATGATGGAATTGTCATGCATGTCAATTACTGAAACTAAATCTGATGTAAATTCAACCCTTTTGCCTTTCTGAGTGATCTGATAAACTAAGAGAAAATTCATAGAAAGCTTTGGAGCATGTAAAACATTCTCAAAACTACCATTGTGGAGTTCCACTCTCCCTTATCCTGCTACTACTATTGGAGTGTCATCCCCCATGAGAATAGGGGGTCTTGAGAATGGACTTAAGGAAGAGAAAAATTTCTCTTTCGCTGCCATATTATGGGTTGCACCAGAATATATAATCCATGAATCAGATGAGGAATTAATTGCAACAAGAACATGATGATTACCTTTCTTAGGAGCAAGATCTTCTTCCTTTTGCTTCTTGACTCCCTCTGGAATGAAGTTTCCAAGTTTGTTCTGCTGAAGTGCATGTGCCATAAGATCGATATGTTTCTCCATGCATGTGGATTCTTCATGATTTGGTTTATTGCAGTAAGTGCACTGCTTTCCCTTCTTCTTCTTCTTGGAATCTGAAGAGTCTTTGAAACCTGAAGAATCATTAAAGGATTTGGAATATCCCTCCTTCCTATTATGTTTGAATGACCCTTTTCCATCCTGCATGGTGAGTGCATGTGCTTTGGGATCTTTCATGAGGCCCATATGTATGAGTTTTCTCTGCTCTTGTGTAAGAGATTCAATGAACTGAGCCAACATAGGCATTTTCCAGTTTGTTCCAAAAAGACATCTGCCAGAATGGAAAATGGAGATATATACAGTGTATTCTGGTCCTAGCTTGGCCAAGATTGTTAAAATAAATTGTTTCTCTTGTGTAGACTTATCAATACCACATTCACCCAGGCTTAATAACAAAGATTTAAATTTAGTAAAAAAGTCTTGTATATTATCAAAACTTTTAGGGTCTAAGGTATTCAACTCTACCTTAAGCATATGACCTCGCATCTCATCCTGCTTTCCAAAGAGTCCTTCCAAGGTGGTACAGATCTCGTTTGGAGTCTTGCATGCAACAACATGAAATAATAAATCAGTGGATATTAATTCAAGAAGTAGTCCCGTGGCCTCATCCTTACGGTTCGCCCATCTCATCTTCTCAATTGCTGATGTAGGTTTTGTTTCTGTCGCCATCGTCAAATTATACAGTCCTTTTCTTTTGAGTTGGAATGTTGCCTTGGGCTTCCAATCAAAATAACTATATGGTGTGAGGATTACCACCAAGTTTGACTGTATAATAGTTGTCATATCCATCTCTCCCACTGATTCCAAGATCCCCTAAAAATTTACTCTCAATCTGCAAGTGAAAATTTAAGAAATTAATAATTCATATCAGTTTCAGGAGATGATCTTGCGACTTACTTTCTGAGCAAACGGTGAGGAATCTCGCCAAACGGTTTAAAACCCACTTCCAAAATGGGTCGATTTACTTTCTAAGTGGACCGTTTCCTCAAAAACGTAATATTTTGGGAGCAATGAATGTGGAAAGGTACGGCCACAAATTCGTATCAGTTTCAGGAGGCTGTCTTGCGACTCACTTTCTGAGAAAATTGTGAAGAATCTCGCGAAACGGTTGAAAACCCACTTCCAAAATGGGCCGATTTACTTTCATAGTTAGCTGTTTCCTCAAAAACGTAATATTTTGGGAGGAATAATTGCTGAAAGTTACGACCACAAATTTAGTTTGCCGAACCCCCAATTTTCCTTATTCTTTGGCTTGTTTGGCTTGCTCCAAGCAACATAGCTCTGACACCATGTCAGTGTTTCATGTAAACCTGCACAGGAGATCTAGCTAAAGCAAGTACAAACAAATCTTATCAAGAAAAGAAGAGAGATTCAATATGGAAAAATGAGAAAATATATTCACACTACTCCAATGAGTTGATGATCGATACATAGATCATGATCAATATGATACAATGAATGAGTGGAATACACTCATATATAGGGCAAAGAATTCCATAATTAAGAAAATCAATCAAGCAGTTAACTTTCCTTAGGAATGCATGCATGCATAATCGTGATGGTAAAAATAGAAAGTCTAAAAATAGAACTAGTTAGTTAACTCCCAATGAACTAGTGTTACTCCCACTGAACTAGTGTGTCGAAAATAGAAACTTCTCCAACAGATCCTAGCGCATAGTACATGAGAGGTTGGGGATCATTTAAAAGAAAGAGAGGATTAACCCTTTGTCACGGTTGCAGAAGACCGAGACATCTAGCTAAGGAATGCCCTGGTAGAAGACCTAGTTGTCTCTGTTGCAAAGCTATGGACCATGAAGTATTGGATTGCCCTAGAATGATTGCTAAGGTTGAAAGAATGAATATGAACCAAGAAAACCCCAAGCCAGATCCATAAATTGAGATTATGACAAAACCCCATAAAGGATCAGAAAAAGTATTACTACAGATGTAAGAAACCCTGAATGATCACCTACACATCAGTTTATCAGAGGTCTTTAGATAAAAAGAGTACATTGAAGCAAGAATATGAGACTTCGACATTGACTGTGTTCTGGATGAGGAAACACAAGTGAATATCATGACCGAAAGAACTTGAGAAATTCTAGGAAATCCTGCTATGATTCCTTCATTGGGAGGAATAGGATTATTCAGAGGAAAGTTGATAACCCTATGTGGAAGACTTACCAGGATATCTATGAGTGCTCATGGAACTTCGACAGAGGAAGAATTTGAAGTTGTTAAATTTATTGAGAATAGCGCTCCATTTTCTATGTTATTAGGAAAACCTTGGATTGAAGGAGATCAGGCCAGAAGAAAAGAAGAGGAAATCCTAGAGCAGAGAAGCAAGAGTTAAAAGATTTCATGACTAGGAGTATTGCACACTTGATTGAAGAATGGGAGAACCAGGCGAAGTTATTTTCAATCAGAGATTTGGATGTCGAAGTTGGAAGAACATTAGAAAAACCACAAAAGACTGAAGTACCTATTCCAGGTACAGATGAAGTATTACCCTTGATTTCTAGGAAGGAACCTCAACAACACGAAGTTACTCTGTCAAAAGAAGATAAGAATCAGAATGGAAAAAGGAATTCTGAGACAAAGCTCACTGGAAAGAAGGATAGAAAACTAAGTAAGAAGAGACCTAAAATTGAAAAGTTACAGAAGGTTCCCGAGGGAACTTCGCAGAAGGAAAATTTGCAAAATTGGAGCTTCGTCGGAATATCAGAACAATGTCACATGGCACTTCGCCATGGCGAAGCAATATAGCCGTTAGAGATAGTATAACCGTTCGAACGATGGCCTGAACGGGTAGAAAGGCATTTATGGTCAGAAAGTTTGCCACCAAACTGTTGGGACCGCGCCACAACGGACATAACTGAGTTAATGAAGGCTTCTTGCTTGTTGCAAGAGATCCATTGCCGAGTTATCTATTTATCCCGTCATGCCATGCAACAAGAACACTTTTGACAATCGTGACTATCAGAGCTCGCAACATAGTTGATTTCACACAGTGATCACCATGTTAGTGCCATCTATCCCGTTGCATTGAACAATTACTCTTCAAACTCGAGACATTCAACCACGAGCGTGCATGTCGGACGAGCTTAGCGCTGTAGAGAAAATTGTCGAAGAACTTCTTATTGACCTAATAACTCAAAGAGTAATGTCTGCAAGTATTCAAGCGTCATCAATGAGAGGACTGCAAGCCTCTCCGTCGACTGCTTACGCAGTCCGATCATCCCAACCATCAGCATAAAAGAGAACTAAACACAGAGATGACCTAGCCAATGCGAAGCTGATCCCGTCCATATTTCTGGATTACATCCCACCTCTGGTCGGGGCAATGAGTCGAGATAGTGTGCCAAGCTAATTTGAGTACACCATGGTTACTGCGTACCTCCCGAAGGGGATACACGCAGTTCACGCACAGCAGGATAAGATCACAGCGTTGAAGTTCAGTGACTTCAACCTCGGAGATCACAAAAACTACAATATGCTTGCCCCGTATAAGTACCTAACCAAGACAAAGGGGAAGAACTCAAAGATAATCCCTCATCTGTGGATGATGAACCTCGCGCAGTCCACTCTGTTAAATGGCATGAAGATCCCACACTTCGAAAGGCACCAGGAAGTCAATGCATGTGTCAAGTTATTACTTTTATGTTACTGTTATCCCTTACCCAAGTTACTTGGTCATATTTGATTGTTTTTGGGACTTCGACAGCCTGTCGAAGATGGAGTGCCAGACAAAGTAGAGATCAAGGGATCTCGGCCGACCTTCGGGTCCTTTTTTGGGTTTTGGGACAATGTAATGGGAAAGGGATGTCGACTCGTGGGTTTACCCACGTTTAGGCCCACTTTTGTAATGTATAAATAAACATCTAGGCATCTAGTAGAAGGGGGATTGTATTGTATCTATGTGATATAGGCTAAGTCGAAAGAAGGGATTTGTGTGATCGAGAGTTTTGTGCATTCTGTATAGACTTGCGAAGCTTAGTGTAAGTCCCTGTGTGAAGTTATAGAAGGTTGTGTGCTGAAAGGCAAGGAAGAAGGATCTAGCGGGCTGTGCATGTTTTCTGTCCTTTGCGAAGTAGGGGTTTCTACGGCTTTGTTCTTGTAACCAATTGGCCGACGCTAATAAAGAAGAAGAGTTGGTGGACGTAGCCCCAGGGTGGGGGTGAACCATGTAAATCTATGTGTTATGCTTTGTGCCTTGAATTGTTGTGCGTATCTCTACTTTTGCTAAGTGCTTCGATATATTTAGATGGATATATTTATGCTTTTTGCTTATTAGATGTGTATGAATAGCGGATCAGATATGTATGAAGATTCTTAGTGCTGATCTACTAAATCTAATATGTTTTACTGTTACTAAGTACTAAGATACCTTATATCTAAGTGAATTGTGCAATGCTTTGTGCCATCTGCGAAGTATAATAATGACTGAATATTGATGAATGATCAATGATAAGTGCTCTGTAAGTGATATAATCACAGATCTGTGTTCTAGCTAAGGTTGCAGACACCTGAGTCTTGCAACCACCCTTGCCTCTACCTCGGGTGATACTTCATTTGCTTCGTAGGTGTTGCCGAAAGGGCCGATAGTTAAGGTTTTGTTGGTGCGCTCTTGTAGCGTTGAACCCTGGGTTTTCCCCTGTGCCAACAAATGGTTCCGTTGCCGGGACCTGAAACTGTGATTGATGGGAACTGAGGAAGAAGAAGCTTTGTCAAAAGATTCACCCTGAAACCGTGGAAGCTCTGTGCGTGGATCTATGCCCTAGTGCACAGTAATCCACTTGATCTAAAAATCTTTGTGCTAAAGAAGGAAGGACAGATCTGAAGAAAAGAAGCAATATCTGAACGCTTGTTGCTCTAAGAAAAGTAAAAGTGGAAGTTTCTGAAGAAAAGAGGTCAGATCTGCAGAAAAGAGGTAAGATCTGTAAGCTCTATTCTATGATAAAGGTAAGAATAGTTAAAAGTTCTTAGATCTAGAAGCTTTGTGCTCTGTAGAAGTAAAATAAGTGGGAATTTTTTTTTCTAGAGTATGGATCTAGGTATGTTTGATAGATTCTATCCTAGATTGAAAACTAGGGCTCTGATAGATGAAATAAAGCTTGATATGAATAGATCTGATAAGTACAGTGATAGATATGTTATACCTATGCATAGAAACAATGTTTGGACTAACAAATGGATGCAGAATCCTGTAAATAATTTTTTGCAGACTAGCTACCATGATCCTAGTGCGCAGTACAGAAGAGGCTAGGGATCATTTAAAAGGAAGAGATGATTAACCCTATGTTACAGTTGCAGAAGACCGATACATCTTGCTAAGGAATGCCTTGGTGGAAGATCTAGTTGCCTATGTTTCAAAGCTTGGGACCCTGAAGTATTTGATTGCCCTAGAATGATTGCTAAGCTTGAAAGAATGAATCTGAATGAAGAAAACCCTAAGGCAGATCTATAAATAGTAGAACCCCAGCAAGAATCAGAGAAGGTATTGCTGTAGATGAAAGACACCTTGACTGATCACCGACATGTTAGGCTACCAAAGATATTTAAAGAAAAATAATGCATTGAAGCAAGAATATGAGACTTCGACATTGACTCTGTCCTTGATGAAGAAACACTAGTGAACATTATGCCAGAGAGAACTTAGGAAGCTATAGGAAGGCCTGCTATGATCCCTTCATTAAGAGGAATAGGGTTATTCAGAGGGAAACTGGTAAACCTATGTGGGAGGCTCACTCAGATACCTATGAATGTCAATGGAACTTTGATAGAAGAAGATTTTGAGATTATCAAGTTTATTGAGGACAACGCCCCATTTATTATGTTACTTGGAAAACCTTGGATTGAAAGAGATCAAGCCAGAAAGAAGGAAGAAGAATAAGTCTTAGAACATCGGAGACAAGAGTTAAAATATTTCATGACCAGAAGGATCTCACAGTTGATTGAAGAACAGGAGAACAGATCGAAGCTATTTGACACTAGAAGCCTAGATGTCAAAGCTGCAAGAACATTAGAGGACTCACAGAAGATTGAAGTATCTGTCTAAGATATAGAAGACGTATTTCCCCTAAGTCTTAGGAGAGAATCTCAACAGCACGAAGTGAATATGTCCAAGGAAAATGAGAATCAGAATGGGAAAAGAAGCACCGAGATGAAGCTCACGGGGAAGAAGGATAGAAAGCTGAATAAGAAGAAGGCTAAGATTAAAAGTTTACAGTAGGTTCCCGAGGGTACCTTGCAGAAGGAAAACTTGCAGATTTTGAACTTCGTCGAGATATTAGAACAACGATATAGGCCACTTTGTCATGGAGAAGCAATATAGTCGTTAGAGGCCGATATATCAGTTCGACTGCCGCTCTGAATGGATCAAAAAGCAGTGATGGCTCATCACCAGACCATCAGACAATGCCATAACGGAAAGAACACGAATTAATGAGGCTCATACCCATTGCAAATAAAACTGTTGCCAAGATCGCCTATTTATCTTGTCACACCATGCCCGAAGAACACTTTTTCCAACTGAGAATTTGAAGCTCGCAAACTAGCAAGTGTATATAGTGATCATTGTGCCCTCATTGTTCATTCCTGAGCAGTGTTTGAGATCATTGTGACCTCGATAATTTATCCTGAGCGCGTATGTCCGAAGAGCTTAGCGCACTTGAAGAATCTGCGAAGGAAGTACTCGTTGATCTCAGAACCGAGAAAATCATGTCATAAAGAAGGATGTCTGCAGGTGTGCAGGCATCATCAACAAGAGGAGTCTAAGCTTCTCCATCGACTGCTCACGGAGCATGAACTTCCAGAACCACGACAGAGGTAAGAGTGAAGCACATAAACGACATTGCGAATTCCAAGTTGATTTCGAGCATTCTACCTGCCTACCTACCCCCTCTAAGCAGTGCCATCAACCGAGATAGTGTGCCCAGAGATTTTGACTATACTTTGGTCACGACGTACCTCCCAAAAGGGATACGCGTAGTTCAAACCAACCAAGATAAGCTCACAGTGTTGTAGTTCAGTGACTTCAACCTTGGCGACAGGAAGACTTAGAACATGCTCACCCCGCACAAGTATCTGACCAGGACTAAAGGAAAGAATTCGAAGATTATCCCACAGCCATGGACCCAGAACCTCGTGTAGTCCACACTGCTCAATGTGATGAAGATCCTGCACTTCATCCGACACCAGGAAGTAAATGCATGCGTGAAATTGTTGTTATCTTGCTACCACAGAGGTTACTTATGGTTGAACTGTCGCGTCATTGTGGATCCGACCTTGATCAATCAGATCACAGGGCTGAGCATGTAGGGCTCTGACCCACATAATTTTTACCCTGGAAAGACCTCAGATCGAGCATTATCATAGAGAATCAAAGAGACTTATGGCGATATCGAGAAGGGAACGTGAGGTTACAAGGTAACCTCTATCCAGAATGGTGCAGTGCACCTCACATGTCAGCTGATTGCAGGAAAGATAATTCGCAAGAACTGGCCCACCCAAGTGACTAGATTCGTAGTTGACCTCACAGGAAAGTGCGCGGAGGGACTACAGATGAATTGGGCGTAGTACCTTGTAAACCAGCTGGAGCTTGATTGCAGAGAAGCACAATACCAAGGGCATGAGTTCCACTTTAGATGGCTTCTCATCCTAATCGCATTCATTGCATGGGAAATGTCGGAAGGTGCGACCTTCCTCGACATCGAGCCCTTCGAACCTTTGGCCGTGAAGTTCAGTACCTTGTGGTACTCTAACTATATGAACAAGCAATGGTAATCTAATGTTGTCTTCCATACTTACTACAACCAGTTGAAACAAGCCATCCAGTCTGAGCCTCAGATGACCCCGAATATCCTCCATAGGTTTCATCCCTTAATGAATTTCAACGTGGAACGCCACTTCATTTATATAACAACGGGTGCTGATGAGCACAAGAAGAAGTTGCAGTCATATTACAAGCTAACAGAGGAAGACTTAGAGGAAATGACTAAGGAATGGTCGGCAAACCTCCTTATTCCATCCAACCTTGCAGAGTTGTCTGACGTAGATAGCCCAGAAGCTGTGCAGGATACACCCGGACCAAGAAAGATGAAGAAGCCTGAAGAGGTTCACGATGTAGACAACACATTTGTGAGGACCGCATCCATTTCACCAGACGAAGGGGGTGATGGCGAAGAGATCGAAGGTGCAGAAATTGAACAACAGAAAGGTGAAGTACCACAACCTAGGGACGAAGAAAACTCGTCAAAGAATCGGAAGGTTTCGCCTTTGAAATATTCCTCCGGGAAGAAACCTAGAACCCTTGTAACCAAGATGCAGACTACCCTCACATTGGATGATTTTAATTTCATCATTGCAACTATGAATGATGCTTCACAAGAGGTATTAGAGAAGTAGGAGGCGAAGCAGGAGCAGATGTATAATCGTATCGAGGTTGAACTCCAAGGAGTGTAACAGGAACTCCAGTCTACAACGTCTTTGATAGCAGGAACAGTAGAACTAGAAAATGAGCCAACCCAATTGCACCAGATCACCGATAAAGTTGAAGCTCGCCTTCGACGAGCTGAGGAAGAGACATCGCAAGCCATCCAGGCTTTGACACAGGTACAGGGAGTACTTGTCGAGCAGTGAAGTGCTGCTGAATGAGAAAAAATTGTTCTTCAAGCATAGTGGGACAAAGAGAAAGCAGAGGTACAACAAAGCAAGGAGTAGTTGATCATGGAGTAGCTAGAAATAAAGGAACCGATCAACATATCACTTCACTCTGTGACCGTCATAGAAGTGAGAGCTGAAGAACGAATTCCACAATAGGTGGCACAACTTGAAGAAGTGATCTAGTAGCTTTAACAGTGCCTCACAGACCTGGAACTTCATATTGTGCCTGAGACCCCTCAAGAAATCAGAGACCTAAGAGAGGCAATTGCTTGTAGCGCAGTTGGCAGAATAAAATCCCTTGCCTTAGAGTGCATGCAGCTGAGCTCTAGGAGCGGTCAGGCTTACGAAAACGTCACTGAGAATCCAAATTTACAAGCGTTGGAATTGCAGCTCCAAGAAGCAAATCAACATGCAGATACATTACAGGAGTAGCTAAAAGCCTTGTCACCAGTCGAAAGGATGAAGAGGTTTCTAGAGCAATGCATGATTCAACAACATATCCACATGATCCAGACCAAAGTGATGGAAGTCTCTCAAAGACTTCAACTAGTGAAAGAGAAGGCATGCCAACTGTTCACTGAAGTTGAAAGCCAAGGAGTAGAACTTGAACAAGTTGTGAGTGCTGTAGAACAATGCCTAGAAGGACCAATCAATGACGCACTCATCTAGGAGTTAATTGAGCAAGAGGCAATAACATTGCAGCAGGTCGAAGCAGTTTGAGCCAAGCTCGAGGTGTTCAAGGAAGAATTTCTCAGACCAGAGTGACTTGGGACGAGTCACAGGTGAGTGTTGGGGGCCTATTGGACCTTGACCAAGTTTTGAAGTTACTTGGTCATATTTGACCATTTTTGGGACTTCGACAGCCTATCGAAGATGGAGCGCTAGACAAAGCAGAGATCAAGGGATCTTGGCCCACTTTTAGGTCCCTTTTTGGGTTTTGGGACAATGTAATGGGAAAGGGATGTCGGCCGGTGGGTTTACCCACGTTTAGGCCCACTTTTGTAATGTATAAATAAAAATCTAGGCATCTAGTAGAAGGGG
The DNA here is from genome assembly GCA_009831015.1 of Picea engelmannii. Classification (NCBI taxonomy): domain Eukaryota; kingdom Viridiplantae; phylum Streptophyta; class Pinopsida; order Pinales; family Pinaceae; genus Picea; species Picea engelmannii. Next base: position 16,723 of record WSFP011323693.1, on the reverse strand, counting down.
GATTGTATTGTATCTATGTGATATAGGCTAAGTGCCAAGAAGGGATCTGTGTGATTGAGGGTTTTGTGCATTCTGTATAGACTTGAGGAGCTTAGTGCAAGTCCCTGTGTGAAGTTATAGAAGGCTGCTAAAAGGCAAGGAAAAAGGATCTAGCGGGCTGCGCAAATCTTCTGTCCTTTGCGAAGTAGGGGTTTCTACGGCTTTGTTCTTGTAACCGATTGGCTGATGATAATAAAGAAGAAGAGTTGGTGGACGTAGCCCCAGGGTGGGCGTGAACCATGTAAATCGGTGTGTTATTCTTTGCGCCTTGACTTGTTGTGCTTATCTCTACTTTTGCTAAGTGCTTCGATATATTTAGATGGATATATTTATGCTTTGTGATTATTATATGTGTATGAATAGAAGATATGATATGTATGAAGATTCTTAGTGCTGATCTACTAAATCTAATCTATTTTACTATTACTAAGTACTAAGATACCTTATATCTAAGTGAATTATGCAATGCTCTGTGCCATCTACGAAGTATAATAAGGGCTGAATATTGATGAATGATCGATGATAAGTGCTCTATAAGCGATATAATCACAAATCTGTGTGCCAGCTAAGGTTGCAGACACCTTAGTCTTGCAACCACCCCTGCCTCTACCTCGGGTGAGACTTCATCTGCTTCGCAGGTGTTTCCAAAAGGGACGATAGTTAGGGTTTCGTTTGTGCGCTCTTGTAGCGTTGAACCCTAGGTCTGCCACTGTGCCAACAATTACCATGGCGGATACTTATGGCTAGACCGTCGTATCACAACCGACTCAACGCTGATCCATAGGATTACAGGCATGACTATGCAAGGACTTGATCCATAGGAGTTCTATCCAAGAAAATCCACAGATCGCGCACTAACACAAAAAATCAAGGATACATATGGCGATGTCGAAAAGCGAAAGTGAGGCTACAAGGTAGCCTCCATCTAGAATGGCGCAATGTGCCTCACATGTCAGTTAATTACAAGAAAGTTAGTAAGGAAGAACAAACCTATGCAGGTCACGGGGAAGTTCGTAGAAGGTTTACAGATGAACTGGGCTAAGTACCTGGTGAATCAACTGGAGCTAGACTACTGCGAAGCCCAGGATCAGGGCTACTAGTTCCATTTCAGCTGGCTCCTAATCCTTATTTCCTTTGTTGCCTAGGAGATGCCGGAAGGTGTGACCTTTCCGGAAATTGAACCATTTGAACCACTTGCTGCAAAGTTCGCCACATTATGGTGCTTGAGCTACATGAACAAACAATGGCAGTTGAACATTGTTTTTCATACGTACTACCTTTAGCCGAAGAGAGCCATAGAAGCAGAACCTCACATGACTCTGAACACCTTACAGATATTCCTACCTTTGATGAAGTTCTGCGCAGATCAACACTTTATCTACCTTATTGCGTGAGCCGATGAACATAAGGAGAAGCTGCAGTCATACTACAAGCTCACAGAAGAGGATATTGAGGAGATCACTAAGGAATGGTCTACATACCTCCTTATTCCAGCAGACCATATACAGATGTCCGACCATGACAGCCCAGAAATTGCGCATGATACACCCGAACCCAGTAAAACGAATAAGACCGAAGAAGTACAATAATTAGGCAGTGCCTCGGGAAAGACTGTTTCAGTATCACCTGACTGAGGGGTTGATGATGAAGTAGAAGACATAAATGGTATAGGAGCTGAACAGAAGCAAGGTGAAGTAACACCATCAAGAGATGAGACCGATCCCCTGAAGAAGATGAAGGCTCGTCCCTCGAAAGCTTCTTTCCGGAAGAAATCGAGAGCCACCGTGACCAAGATGAAGACCGTGTTTACTACTAATGACTTTGACTTCATCATAGCAACCCTCAATGACGCTTTGCTGGAAATCATGGAGAAATAATAAGGTAAGCAGGAGGAAATGTATGATAGAATTAAGGTCGAGTTTCGAGGGGTACAATAGAACCTTTAGTCCAGCCACGCAGTGTCCATTGCGCCCCTGTCATCAGGAGAACCAGAGTTGGGGGATGAGCCAACCCAACTCTGTTGATTAGTTGATGCAGTCAAAGCTCATCTTTGTTGAGCACAGGAAGAAGCAGAATAAGCTACCCATACCTTGAAGCAAGTACAAGGCGACATTGTAGAACAATGCAGAATTGCAGAACAGGAGAAGGTTGCTCTCCAGGCCAAGTTTGAAGCGGAGAAAGCACAGATGCAACAAGAGAAAGAACAGTTGCTCGCAGAGCAACTTGAATCAAAAGAAGCAGTAAATAGAGCTCTCCGCTCTGTGATAGGCTTAGAGCTACAGGCTGAAGACCGAGTCATGCATCAAGTAGAGCAGCTCGTAGAAGCTGTCCAATAGCTACAACAATGAATAATAGATTTAGAGCTCCGCATTGTACCTGACACCCCGCAGGATGTGAGTGACCAAAGGGAAGCAACTGCTCGAAGCACAGTTGAAAGAATAAAATTCATTTCCTTGGAATGAAAGAAACTGAGTGATCGCAGTGCCCAAACGTATGAACAACTCACTTTGGATCCAAAATTGAAGGCACTGGAGTCATAGCTCTAGGAAGTGAAGTATCAAGCAGAGACAATACAGGCGCAGTTGAATCTTCTGTCAGCCGTGGAAATAATGAAGCGATCCCAAGAGCAGCGCACTTACCAACAGTAGGTCCATACTATTCATAGCAGATTTATGGAAGTAACTCAGAGGCTCCAACCTGTACAAGACAAGGCTTACCAATTGTTCACAAAAATCAAAGGCCGAGGAGAAGAACTAGAGCAAGTTGTCACTGCAACTAAACAACGCCTCGAAGGACCTGTCAATGAAGCAGTCATACAAGAGTTCACTGAACACGAGGCCATAGCACAACAATAAGTTGAAATAGCTCGAGCCAAGTTCAAGGATTTTGAAGCAAGACTAGTCATATCAGAGTGACTCGGGACGAGTCACAGGTAAGTGTTGGGGGCCTGTTGGCCCTTGACCAAGTTCTGAGGATTCTTGGTCATGTTTGAACTAATTTTGGGACTTCAACAGGCTATCAAAGGTAGAGCGCAAGACGAAGCAGAGATCATAGGATCTCGACCCCCTTTTAAAGGCCCTTTTTAGGATTTGAGATTATATAACCAATATTGGAATGTCGACCCATGGGTTCACCCATGCTTAGGCCTATTTTGTATGTATAAATAGATGCTAAGGCAATGTAGTTAAAACAACGAATGGATAAGTGCTAGAATTGGATCTGTGTGATCAAGAGATGTAAGTGCTTTGTGCATACTATGTGAGACTTGCAGAGCTAAGTGCAAGTAATTGTAAGGGGTCGTGGAAGGCTGCGTGCTTAGATCTACTCAGGGAAGGATGATCTAGCGAGATGCGCAGATCTCCTGTCCTCTGTGGAGTAGGGTTTTTGAGGCTCTGTACATGTAACTTATTGAAGAAGCTAATAAAGAAGAGAAGCATTGGTGGACGTAGCCCCAGGTGGGGTTGAACCACATACATGTTGTGTTTCTCTGCTTTGTGCAATGTGTTGATGTGCTTATATGTTAATGTGCTTAGTGATTTAATATAGATGAATGATTTGTCAATGCTTAGTGCTTAATAATATGGATGGATGTTAGATCTAACTGATATACATGTGCTTAGTGTTGAATTTGTTAAGATCTGATCTGTTTTGTCATGCTAAGTGTTGTTAGATGCTAGATCTGGTTGAATACTACATTGTGTTGTAATTAGGGTTTAACTACACTGTAACTAAGAACTAAATATTGATAGATATAACTGTTGAGTGCTCTATTAAGTGATTAGAATCACAGATTTGTGTCCCAGCTAAGGTTGCAGACACTGGAGTCCTGCAACCACCCCTGCCTCTACCTTGGGTGAGACTTCATCTGCTTCGCAGGTGTTGCCGAAAGGGCTGATAGTTAGGGTTTTGTTGGTGTGTTGTTGTAGCGTTGAACCCTGGGTCTGTCCTTGTGCCAACAATGATAGTTTTGCATTAATTTAGGAACTGTGTTTTCCTGTTGGAGTGTAGCCACAACCTGCTAGGGGGCCTATCAGTGGGCTTGGTGATTGTGTATATTAATACATATTTACATTTATCTTGTTGCCTTACTTAGATTTCAAAATTGTCTCTTTACTGTATGAATTTCTTAATTTCAATTGCTTGCTGTGTGTATGTTTTAATTGCAGATTGCTTATCTAATTCATCTTCATGTACATTGCATATTGTTTTTTGAACTGTGTATATCATAGAGGGATGTCCATGGTTGTGTGTTAGCAATTATATTTTGTTTGCAGGTTGTAGGAGCTAATTAATTACATTGTTATATCTTTTTCTTCCTAGTTATAAGTTACTCCACAAAGCACTAATTTAGATAGATTTATTTGAAGTCTTGATAGATTAATTGCTTTAGTTTTGATAGTTTTGACAGAGTACTAACTTAGATAGGTTTACTTCTAATTGCATATACACTATGTAGGTCTGTTTCATTTATTAATTTTTCCTCAGCATGATAGGATAGAAATGGATTATGAGTTATGATTTTTAATAGCATTTTGGTTGATTTCGAGTACGATTTTTAATGATAGATTGGTTCACTTAGGTTATGATTTTTAATGAAATCCCAGCTATGAATTTGAATTATGATTTCTCGTTAGCACTAGCCATGAGTTTATAGGTTTGCACAAAGTATTTTCATTGTTATGAATTTGAATTAGGATTTCTAATTAGTTCTAGTTATGAGTTTGTAGATTTGCTTGAATTAGTTTTGAGTTTGTAGATTTCTATAGGAAGTGTTTTCAATGATATTTTAGTTATGAATTTGAATTGGGATTTCTAATTAGTGCTAGTTATGGGTTTGTAGATTCACTTGAATTAGTGATTTTGAACAAAGTATTTTCCAGTATGAGTGTGATAGAGTGAATGATTGATGTTTACTTGATGTTTACTTGAATTGTCATTAGTAGTTAGATGCCATCGGGATGTGAGTTTTTGCTTTTCTTGCTTTCAGTTAGATAGATTAGTGTTTATTCACTACAAGATAGAAATAATTGTGAGTTCTTGCTTTTCTTGCTTTCAGTTAAATAGATTAGTGTTTATTCTCTGCAAGATAGGAATAATTGTAAGTTTTGCTTTAAGAATATAGTTCACTATAAAGAATTGATTTTTAACGATAGTTTTCTTTATGAGTTCACTACCCATGAACATAGGTTGTTTTTAAAGAAAGATAGTTTTCTTTTATTCATTATTTTTTCACTTAGAATAATGAATTTATCATTCCTAGTTGTAGATTATTTTGTAAATTTAAAGTAAAGGTCTTCATTATTTGAGTTTATTGGCATTAGATTAGATTAGGATAGGCTAGGCTAGATTAGAGCTCTAGACCCACACATACAGTGCTGACACCTCCAAGCCTATGAGCCCCAGGTTGACAATTTAATGTCAAAATAGATAACATATATTTTACTCGACAAAACCCACAACAGAAAAGGGTATTTTTGTTGGGTATAGCGAGACCTCAAAGGATTTATGCATATACATTCCCTCCTTGAGGAAGATAATTATGAGGCGGGATGTGATATTTGAGGAGGACAAAGCCTTTAGGAGGTCACTATATTTTGAGCAGATGGAGCAACAAGCTCCTCAAGTGACTTCACCACAGGGTGATGCATCTTAGAGTTTAGGATTACCAGTTTCAGGGGTGACTAGTTCACGAGTGACCGGGTCATAGGTCACTAGTCCTCAGATTATTAGTTCACGGTGTGCAGGTCCCCAGTCTACTATTTCTCTGACGACCACATGATCATCTTCTTCAGGTACTCAACCTTCAGGTGATGGGGTTTAGGAGGAGGAGTCCCCTCCATAGGAGGTTACTTCAGGGAAGAGGATGCCAAAATGGCTTCAAGACACCTTGAAGGAAGTGAAGGGATCTGTGGGGAATCCGAGGAAGGTTATCCGGGAGAGTAAGCCTCCAGAGATATTTTGTAGCTGTTGTCCCAATTTCCCGGGGATAACTAAGGAGATGATTTCTTGATGCCCTTAGGTTGCAGACATGGAGTACCGAGAGACAGATGGATGGCAACGTCCACTTGCACAGATAGAGGCCTACCTCACCACCACAAATCTCAGATTCATCATGATGGTATCTGCCACATCAACTTGCTTCTGGAAGACATCGGGTCTTACTCCACGAGGTACAAGCCATGTATTATGGTGAGTGTCATTTCAATATTTGAGGCATTTGAGTGTGTTTCATTTAAAGCTGCTTTTGATTATGTAACATATTCTTGGAAGTTATGAACTTTGCCATGTTTCACCTTGGTAGTTGACATTGCGCCCTAGCAAGTGGTCACCTTTAGGGATGGGTTTGCTACTGGTAGGTCCCCTTGAAAAGTCATTGTGTCATTCTCAATCATACTTACCACTTTCCACACTTCATCCCCTCGCCTCCTTATCTTTTGGGATTTTTGGGTGCACTAACCCATGAAGGGATTGTCCCTCATTTCATGGGAAGAAGGAGCTAAAGGCCCATAGGGAATGTAGATGGAAAAAGATAAAAATCAAATCATAACCTTCAAGATGCTCGCCAAAAAGAGGTCTTGAGAACAATGAAATGTTTCTCCTAAAAATTCAAAGACCTGCAAAAGAAAACACACACATATATATATATATATATATATATAAAAATGTCCCACTTGTTGAGGGACCTAGAATTTACCCCCATGGCACTTTGCGTACCTCTCCCTTCAAGTGACACCGTGGTATTTACCCCCAAGCTATATGTTACCCCATAGGGATTACCCAGTTGTTTTGTACCTTAATTAATTAATGACATTAAATGGGCTTGGAAAAAGGATGCATTGAAAACGAAGGTGAAACACACCCTCTACAAAGGAACCCATAAATAAGACACTATGATCCCTTGTATGTCATGAACCCCATGCCCAAAAGTCTTTCCCCCATCCACTTCATATTCTCCACATAGCTTAGAGAGGGGTCCACTTGGTAAACACTCCTTGACTTAGGGAATGATTCACCCAATAGGCCACTTTGTCGACCCTCCCATACCTAAACTTGGCAAGTTGCATAGGGTCTTTGAGCACTTGTTTAATTTGATGAGATTGTTTTTTATGCACATTCTTAGGTGACTCTTTTATTTATTTGATTTACTTATCATGATACCTTTGACTTGAGATCCTTTGAGGGCGTATTCATTGTCTTTGTAGGACCTTCCTTGGTGGACAATTTTGGAGGAACAAACCTAGCTTGGGCTTCCTTGGGGCATGAATCCCACATATTGGATACCATGACCCACACATCGGATGATGACAATAGATTTTGGAGGCTTGATAGACACCTTGGATGACCTATCCTAGCCCTTCATCACCCCAACGACTTTCCTTTAGAGTCTAGAGTGCTACATCTTTGGGATTGACATTTTTTTGGGGCTAGGGATTTGGTTGTGGTGGTGTTGGCTTGACACTTGGCACATTTTTTATGGAGAGAATCCTTGGTTTGATGGAAGAGACCCTAGAGCACAAGGAGGAGGCCTTTGGAGGCACAATGTTTCATATTTGAGCTCAAATGACTTGTTCAAAGTGACAAACGTTGCCCTAGAAGGGGTGACATCGTGCCTTTTTAGGGATTTTATCATGTGCAAATTGAATTTAATGTTGTAAAGGGGAAAAATAAAGGGAAATGTCTCCCTTATTTTGTGGTTTACCCTAAGTTAAGTGGACAAACACTTTTTAGGAGTTTTGTATAAATAAGGATCATTTCTATTTCATTTTTATCATAACTCTCCCATTTGGAGAAGGATACTAGGTTGACATTTGTGCCCTCTTTGGGCAATTCAAATATCTCTATCTTGTGAAAATTTCTTTTGATCGTTTCTTTTGGTATATTGTGGAACTAAGGTGGTGCACACCTCTTGGAGGCTTCTTCTCTTGCTTATGGATGGATATGGTTTGATGAACTACAGTTTTATCCTACATCTCTCTTGAAATTGGTAACAAAAATATGCAATTTGTTAGTTCTTCTTGCTTGTTTCATAGTGTTATTGGTTGAAACCCTAGGAGGAGTATAAGTGCATACAACCTCCATCAAGCTTCATCTCATTGCTAGTTGATAAGTCATTTTTGGCAAGGTTACTAGGAGGAGTACAAGGGTGTACTCCCTCCTAGATTTACCATAGTTTGATTCACATGCCCTAGGGAGTAAAAGGGTTTACACCCCTAGGGATATTGTGGGTCTAACTCTCACATACAAGACTCCATTTACCCAATATATTAAAGGCACTAATATGAAATTTGAATTGGAGAAATAAATTTCTTGCATTGGGTAATGTGATTTTACGATATTTTCAAATAGTTTGAAGTGGAATCAATTATATGTTCTACTAGCTTGATTGAGCCACTAGGGCGTCCTTTTTGGATAAGGATATCTTAATTTTGTTATAAAATTAAAGCTACAACCATTAGGGCTGCAACAAATCACTATACATATTTAAATTTAACTTGCATTTCAACTGTGAAAATTTTCTAGTAAGCCATCACTATCCTTCTACTGCTAATTGATGAACATTTTGTCCGATTACTTGCTTGTTTTAGTGGTTGGAAATTTTTGTTGTAGAACATATTTGCTACAACCATTTGGATGTTAAAAAAATACTCTAAAAACATCACACAACATCCCTCTAACACCACTAAACTTTGTGCTAAAGTATTGGGAATTAATCTACATGTTTTGTGCTTCATATCTCAATAAATATTTGATGCTTTGAGTGGTTATTAGTTTTATTGCTTGATGATATATACTCTTGTTTACTACTGTAGTTTGGGACTGTTATCACACAAGTTGTAGGTTGTGAAAATCCCGACCCAAACCACAATATGGTGACAACTAAGATAACACCTACCCGTTGTCACCTCAAATAGGTATTGCCGTCACTTTAAAGGTGAAGTGATCACCTCAAGGGGCGAATACCAGGTGACCTGAAGGGGAAATAAAGTGAAAAGTGAGAGTATGGAAGTGAGGCCCCTATAGGTCAATGATGGAAGGTAATAAGGGTTTGAAAGAGTCTCGTGGATGAAGAAAGACGTGCCACGGTGTAGGAGACCTGCCATTGATAGTTGTACCTTCTTGAGACACAAGAAAAATCGAGATACAATCCCAATAATATTATTGGACATGATATCACACAAGTTTTAAATTGGAAAAAACCCAAATCAACCACCAAAATGGCAACAACTAAGAGACACTATACCCAATGTCACCTCAATATAGGTCCCACACTTCGAGGGTGACTAGGTCACTCTAGGAAGGCGATCTTGGTGATCCTGGGGGATTGATATGGATGGAAATGAAAGAAGAGAAGTATCCCTCTAAAGGTCAGTGATGGAAGAGGAAATATGGCTTTGATGACTTGTCTTCGGGTGGTTTAAGGTTTCCAAGTCTCTGGATTCCTGCAAATGGTGTTTGTACCTGCCCGAGACACAAGAAAAGCCACACTTGCATATAGTAATGTTAGGTGGACAAGCACGTTAATATTTATGTCCCTAATTTCAGAAATAATCAATGATATATATCAACACATAAAAGATAATAAGGGTTGTAATATAAGTGCTAAAATTTCAATTGAATAAGCACGAGGCAAGCTAGTAAAAACTAGTTAATCTCAACAATGATAGAACAAGACTTTAGCACAAAAATGAAGGATGTCATGAAAATCTGATTGCAGTGATATTTATCCGCCTTATGGATGTAACAAACTTGTTATTACAACAAGATATTTAACCACTAAAACTTGCTCAATACTTGCCAAAAGATGCGTTGTACTTAGTAGATTATGTGGACATATTATAAGCAATTTTCAAAGGTTAAATTAGGAGTTATTGAAAAGTTTGGTTATGGTTTTATGCATCCCTAATGGCTGTAGGTTAAATTTGTAAAATCAGCAAGAAATACTTGGAGAAATGAAACACCCTAGTGGCTCAAGTAATCATTTATAACATATATTTGATTCCACTAGGAAAAACTTTAGAATCACAAAATTTCACGTTTCCCAAAGCAACAATTTTATATCTCCAATGCAACAAGTGATGACTAGTGCCTTTAATGAATGGGTTAATAGAGTTAAGTAAAGAAATATCTAGAGGTACTACCTCCTTGGGGGTTTAAATCCTCTTACTCCCCAAGGAAAGTATCCCTAGCTAGGGTTTAGGCTAACTGGGTGTATGCACTTATACTTCTCTTAGAAAACCCTTGTTAAACCAATAAATATTTAAGCATAAAATGATGGAGGCTAAGGTGGGGGTGTATGCACTTATAATTACCACCAAGATCTAGAAAAATAACCTTGACTTGAATAACAAATGATATCACAAATTAAAATCCTTACCAATCCAAGGAAAAATGCTAAGACAAACCACCACAATAGCAGAAGAAGAGCCTTCCAAGGACAACACATCACTTCCATCAACCAATAACCAAGAAATTATCCATACACAAGAGAACAAGATAGAAAATAGCCAAAGATAGTGAAAATTTCAGTCCAAGGCCTCTCTAAATGGGAGATATATGATTTAAAATGAGATCTTATGATATCTATTTATACAAAATGTCACTAACATAGTTTGTCCACATAATTTTAGGGTAAACCAAAATATTAGGGGTAAAAAACCATAATCTTTCCCCTTTACATAAATAATATTAAAAAAAATCATCTTTAAATTCAATTTTACACAAATAAAACCCCAACCTAAGGTGATGTCACCCCTTTAGGAGGGGTGTTTTGACACTTTTAGGTCAAACGTTGAGTTGGAGATGATAAGGTTTGGGCCTCCAAATGCCACGTGTCTCCAATGCAACCTTTTACTTCATGATGGGTTGCTTCCTTCAAAACGTTCCATGTGTAGTCATCACCACCTCAAGCCCCTCAATCATGACGTCAAGCCTCCAAAATATGATGCTTTGCCTCTCCTAAGAAAATATTTTGCCATGCAAGGGGTAGCTCATGTCGTCCAAGGTGTCCTTTAGGACTTTGAAGGTATGTCTTTCTCATCTGGCATGCAGGCCCTTGGCATCCAACATGTGGGATTCTATCCCCATAGAAGCCCAAGCTAGGCTTGTTCCTCCAAAACTTCCCTCCAACTAGGTCCTGCAAAGAAAAATAAGCACAACCTCCAGGGATCTCAAGTAAAAATATCATGATGAGTAAATCAATTCAATAAATGATCCACCTAAGTAGGTGCATCAAAGATTACTCTGTCAAACAAGTATGTTCTCAAAGACATTATGTGACTTTCCAAGCTTGGCTATGGGAGGGTTGACAAGGTGTCCTATTGGGTATATCTTTCCCTAGGTCAAGGAGTGTTTCCAAAGTGATCCCTCTCTAATCCATGTGAAGTAGATGAAGTGGTTATGGATCAAAAATCATTGGGCATGGGTTTCATGACATACAAGGGGTTGTAGTCTCTCATTCATGGGTGCCTTTGTAGAGGGTGTGTGGCACCTTCGTTTGCAATGCACTTTGTCCAAGCCCATTTTCTTGCCATTCATTGTTTCTTTCATGTTTTAAGGAATGAGTTGAAGGCCATTGTCCTGTCGTAGTGTCCAAATAATGACAATGTCACTCACAAGTATCTTACGGAAACGAGAAGGTTGGCTCGTGATGAGACCCTCTTTCTCTCAACCATGCAACTGAGAGCCATTACCCTGGCCGATGACCGTATTATGGCAATGCCATACCACTATATACCCACGATCATGATAGGTCGGCTTGTGATGAGACCTCCTATCCTCCAACTAACCCCCTAAGCATTCTTTTTATTATTGTGGGTCCCCCTTTTCTTACAGATAAGCCTTTCACTGCTTTCTTTGGGGATCCCTGAGCAAAGCATCTAGAAGGTTTATATATAGGATTTTATTTTTTTAACCAACAACAATCCCTCTGGGCCTTCAACCCCTTCTTCCCATGGAATGAGGGACAACCCTTCTTGGGTCAATACACCCTAAAATCCCAAGAGACAAGGAAATGGTGGTTTTAGGTGATGGAAAGTGGTAAGTATGGCTGGGAACGGTACAATGGCTCTTCAAGGGATTTTCCTAGTATAAAATCCATTCCCATGGAAGATCACTTACTAAGGAACAATGTCAACCACCAAGGTGAAATAGGGAAAAAGGCATAATGTCCAAGCATATGTCATGCAATCTAAAGCATTCTAAGATACAACATACTCAAATGCCTCAAATATTGAAATGACACTCACCATAGTACATGACTTGTACCTCATGGAGTAAGGCCCATTGCCTTCCGGATGCCAACAAATGTGGTGGATGCCATCCTGAAAATGACCTTTGTGGTCGTGAGAAGGGTCTCCATCTGTGCAAGTGGGAACTATTGGTCATGTAGTCTATCGAAACTCTATATATGTAACCTAAGGGCCTTGAGACATAATCTCCTTCGTTATCCCACAAAATGGGGATAACAAGAAAAGCATGCAAATCTTGTTGTCCTTGTTAGCAACAATATATGACAATACAAATCAACAAATAAATGTCAACAATAGCTGCTAAATAAATTCCAGAAGTTAAGATAATGATACAAGATCTAAGCTAGGTATAACTAGTACAACTCAAGATTAAAAGATAAATACTTTAGCATAAATGTAAGGTTTTATAAACAAGTGTTGCAGAGATATTTTATTAGCCTTGTGGCTGTAACAAACTAGTTGTTACAACATAAAATTCAACCACAAAAAATTGTAAGTAATCCACCCAAAAAGTGCGTTAGGATTAATAGATTGTAGGGGCAAAATATTGAGAACTTATGACGGTTGAATAGTGAGTTATTTAAGAAATTGTTTAGGGTTTGTTGCATCCCTATTAGATTTAGCTTTATTATTATAACAACAACAAGAATTTCTTAGAGAAAAAAGATGCCTTGAGGGATTTAGGAGGCCTCGCAGCTAGAACAACTTCCAATTTAGACAATCTCAAAATCCTGAGTTTTCACGTTTACCCATGCAAGATTTTATTTCTCCAATAAAATTAGATTAGTGCCTTTAGCTATTGGGTTATGGAGTCAAAGAAAGAATGATCTAGAATTGATATCTTCTTGGGGGTGTAAGCCCTTTTATTCCCCAAGGAAAGAAAGGCTAACTAGGAAGTACTAGGAGGGTGTAAGCTCTTTTACTTCTCCTAGTAAAACCTTATGCAACAAATTATTCCAAGACAAAAACTGATGAACATGGTGGGGTTGTATGCCCTTATACTCCCCAAAAATTGTAGCAAATCAAACTTGTAACCAAGCAATGAAGCAACAATAAGATATATTCCTTACCTAGTCTAAGCATCAACAAGATAAACCTCTCTTTTACCAAGATTAATCCACCACAAATGCAAGAGAATAGATTCACTAGATATAACACATCACTTCATCCACCAATAGCAAACACAAACCATAACAAGAGCACAAGAGAGATATATTCCCAAAGAGGGTGCAAATTTCAGCTAGGAGTCTTCTCACAATGGGAGAGTTATATTCAAATGAAATATAGTTGATCTCTATTTATACAAACTGTTCTAAAAAATGTTTGTCCACAAAAATTAGGGTAAAACACAATATAAGGGGTCAACAACCCTTACCTTTCCCGTTTACAAAAGTAATATTATTTAATTCATATTTTGCACATAAGAGAAACCCTAGAAACATGACGTCACCCCTTTTTTGGGTAACGTTTGGCACTTTTCGTCAAGTCGTTGAGTTGGAGAGGGGAGCGCTAGGCCTCCAAAGGAAAATTGTCTTCAAAAAAATCCTTTCTTCCATGATCCATGGGCCTCTACCTCCAAAAATTTCCAAATTTCCATCAAAACATACATCACCACCACAACCTATCCCTAGGGTGACGTCAAGCCTTCAAAATGTGACGTTTTGGCCCTCTCAAGCAAATCGTTTGGCATGTAGGGTTGGGTAAGATTATCCAATATGTCCTCTAGGCATCCAAAGGCATGTCACCATCATTCAGAGTGTGGTCCCTTGGCATCCAACCTGTGGGATTCAAGCCCCATGGAAGCCCAAGCTAGGTTTTTTCTTCCAAAATTGTCCATCAACTATGTCTTGCAAAGAGAAATGAATACACCCTCCAAGGATCTCAAGTAAAATGAATCATGATGAGTAAATAAAATAAATAAAAGAGCCATATAAGCATGTACATCCAAACCACCTCATCATAATAAATAAGTTCTCAAAGACCCTATGCAATTTTCCAAGTTTAGGTATGGGAGGGTTGACAAAACAATCTATGGGGTGAATCGTACCTCAAGTTTAGGGGTGTTTCCTGAGGGGAACTCTTTCTAAGTCTTGTGGATGAGGTGTCATGGATGGGGGGAATAATTTTGGGCATGGGGTTCATGACATACAAGGGATTGTAGTGTCTCATTTATGGGTGCCTTTGTAGAGGGTGTGTTGCACCTTCGTTTTCAATGCATCCTTTTTCCAAGCCCATTTATTGCCATTTAATTAATTAAGGTCCAAACACTGGGTAATCCCTAGGGTGAATCGATTAGCTTGGGGGGTAGTACCAAAGTGTCACTTGAATGGATAAGTACACATAGTGCCATGGGGGTATAGTCTATCTTGTAACACACTTTGTGTAAATCCCTCAATCAAATGGGACATTTATGTTATGTGTTTGCTTTTGCAGGTCTTTGATTTTTTAGGAGAAGAATTTCATTTCTCTCAAGACCTCTTTGGAAAATCATCTGGAAGGTTCATAATTAGGATTTTATCTTTTTCCAACCATCTCCCCTCTAGGAATTCAGACCCTTCTTCCCATGAAATGAGGGACAACCCCTTCTTGGGTTAGTGCACCCGAAGTGAGATGAGGGGATGAAGTGTGGAAGTGAGAACTATGGTCGGGAATGGAATGGTGAGTCATCAATAGGACCTCCCAATAGAAAACCTATCCCTAAGGGTGACCCACTTACTAGGGCACAATGTCAACCACCAAAGTGAAACAGGGCAACGAGCATAATGTCCAAGAAAACATTATATAATCAAAAGCAATAATAGATGCAACAAAATCAAATGACTCAAATATTGAAATGACACTCACCATAATACCTGGCTTGTACCTCATGGAGAAAGAACCAATGTCTTTCAGAAGCCATCTCATGTGGTGGATGTCTTCGTGATGAACCTGGAGCTGTAGTGGCGTGTTGGGTATCTATTTGTGCAAGTGGACACTGTTGGTCAGACTGTCTCTCGGTACTCCATGTATGCAAACTGAGGGCCTCAAGACATCATCTCCTTAGTTATCCCTAGGAGTTGTTGATAACAGGGACATCAAGCTTAAATTTTGTGTCCACTTAATATTTGATCTTGTATCTTTGTCTCTTCTTGTGTCTCGAGCCTGTACAATTATCTTTCGTTGGTACTCAAGCACTTGGAAATCATTAATCATATTTGAGACTTGTTTCCAAGCCATTCTCCACTTACTAGTTTGACCTATATGGGAATCATCTTCCATAATCTCACTTTCCATATCATTTCCCCCTTGGGTCACCCAAGATTTCCCCGCTTGTGTAGTATTTATCCTTCACTAAAGTGAGGGGAGGGTTTACATAAGGTGACAATGGGTTGGGATTTTTCCAACCTACAGTTTGAGTGATAGCACTAACTATTTAGTTATGGTGAGCAACGTCAGTGAGTCTGAGCCTTCCACTTTTGATGAGGCAACAGATTAGTAGGCCTGGAAGGATACCATGGTGGATGAGTACAATTCCATCATGAAGAATGATGTGTGGGAGGTTGTTCTGAGACCTGAGGGGAATTCAGTGGTGACTTCCAGGTGGCTCTATAAAATCAAGCATGTTGCAGATGGAAACATTGAGAAGCACAAGGCTTGGTTTGTGACTCAAGGGTTCTCATAGATAAAGGGAGTCGATTATGATGAGACCTTCGCTCCAGTTTCTAGATATACTTCAATCAAGGTAGTGATCTCCATTGCAGTAGGGATGGGTTGGAAGATCCACCAGATGGATGTGAAAACCGCATTTATGAATGGTCTCATATAGGAGGAGCTGTACATTGAGCAACCACAGGGATTTGAGGTGCATGGGAGAGAGTCTCGTGTGTGCAGGTTGAAAGAGGTGTTATATGGTCTGAAGCAAGCTCCAAAATCTTGATATTCGAGGATTGATACCTACTTGCAACAGATGGGTTTCAAGAAGAGTGAGGTGGATCCCAACCTTTACTACATTGTGGTTGGAAAGGATCCTCTTATTCTTGCTTTATGTTGATGATATTTTCATTACATGGGCAGAGAGACTCATAGATGGTTGCAAGAAAAGCCTTGCTTCAGAGTTTGAGATGAAAGATATTGAACTGATGTATTATTTCTTGGGGTTTGAGGTTTGGTACGATCCATGACACATTTTTTCGAGACATGGCAAGTATGCAGTTGACATTCTGAAGAGATTTTATATGGATGATTGTAGGCCTATGTCCACACCCATGATTACCAACTAAAAGAAGCTCAATGATTATGAGTTATAGTTGGTTGATGTTAAGGTCCTAACCCGCACATAGCTAGATCAATGTATTCGGATGTAATAAAGGTCAATATTAATAAGACCTTTCAATAAAATAGAATAAGGCGGATGTAAGAAGACCTAATAGAAGCTTCCGCTTCTAGAAGGATCTTCC